>PVKC010022156.1:0-17610 GCA_004027635.1 Crocidura indochinensis
ATGGTAGAAAAGAGCTTTTGAGTGAAAAGAAAACAAAAAAAACACTACAATAGCGAAGCTGGAGCAACTACAAGCAGTCAAGTTACTCGAGGGGACATCCCTGATGACCATTCCTGTTTCCATTAAGGGTCTGTTGGCATCCCTTTGGGTTACTGCTAGAGAAGTATCCTTATGTAATTCCAGATTGAATGTTACCAGGCCTAGAGAAAATGCGTCTGATATATTCTTGTGGAATGTGAAGTGACCAAAAGTGTTTATTGAATTTGTGTGTTATGCTTGTTGTATTTGTGTTTGGATGTGTGGGTCTCTTTTTGTTTACCACTATGGATTTGGTCAAGTCACCCTTAGACCCTTATGCTATATTTTTTAATAATATCTTTATTTAAGCACCCTTATTACAGACATAATTTTGTTGATTTCAGTCATATAAAGAACACTCCCTTTCACTAGTGCAACATTCCTATCACCACTGTTACCAATCTTCCTCCTCAATCACCCCTACCTGTATTAGTGACAGTGATTCTACTTCTCTCACTCATTGACATTGTGACATAGTTGTCAGTTTAGTTATTTATCTAATTTCACTCACCATTCTTTGTGTTGAGCATCAAACCATGAGTCAGTCTTTCCAGCGCTCATCTCTGTTGACTCTGATCATTATTACAATAATGTCCTTTTTTTAATCGATAGATAAGTGAGACCATTCTGTGTTTATCTCTCTCCCTCTTGACATATTTCACTCATCCATGTATAAGAAAATTTCATGACTTCAGCTCTGCTGACAGCTGCATAATATTCCATTGTGTATATGTGACTACAGTTTCTTTACCCATTCTTCTATTGGAGGACATTTGGGTTATTTCCAGAGTCTGTCTATTGTAACTAGCACTGCAATAAATATAGGTGTGAAGAAGGGATTTTTGTATTTTATTTTTGTGTTCTTAGGATATATCCCTAGGTATAGGTAGAAAAGAGCTTTTGAGTGAAAAGTTAAAAAAAAACACAAATAGTGAAACTATTGTGGTATACCTGGATCATATGGGATCTCAATTTCCATGTTTTTTTTTTTTTAGGAATCATCATATTGTTTTCCATAAAGGGTAGACTAGAAGGCATTCCTACCAGCAGTGAATGAAAGTTGCTTTCTCTCCACTGCCTGCCACCACAGATTATTCTTTTTTGTGATGTGACAGTCTTTGTGGCATGAGGTGATATATTATTGCTGTTTTGATTTGCATCTCTTTGATGATTAATGGTGTGGAGCCTTTCTTTCGTGTGCCTTTTGGCCATTCATAATTTTTCTTTGAGAAAGTGTTTGTTCATTTCTTCTCCCCATTTTTAGATAGGTTTAGATGTCTTTTTTTCTTTTTAAGGTCTGTCAGTACCTTCTATATTTTAGATTTTAGCCCCATATCTTATGGTAATTGGGTGGAATAGTTTCTCCCATTCTGTGGGTGGCTTTTGAACATCCTCCATATTTCCTCTCTAAACTCCTGAGAGGATAACTAGTTGGTTTACACTCTTTGAGTAATAAGAACTGCCATCCTCATTCTCTATGCATGATATTGTCATGTGTTGTTTCCCCTTTGACACACTTGTATCATGCATTTTACCACGTGCTGTGGTGAGGTTCTTGGGCTAGAGGATGTGTGCATCTGCATAGCAAGGAGCAAAGTTGGAAACCAGGCAGGGAGAAAAGCAGTGGAATTTTATGTTATTTTGTGCACACACATTAGGAATCAGGTTCCTCTCTTTGTGGGAAGGAGTCAGTTTACCCCATGCAAAGTCCTGAAGAAATTATGTCTGCTGGGATAAGACCTTCATGTTAATGAATTTCCCTGCTTAAGAATTTTCCTGATGTGAAAATGAAGGGACAGGGATCTGGATGTACAATCAAGAAAGGTAAGTTTGACATTTTTTGTTCATCAGAATGATCCTTTTTTAATGTAGAATGCCCACAGAGGGTTCTTTGTCTCTAGAAAACATATCTAAGTTTCAGGGAGCAAGGGCACCCAGGATCAACTGCCCTACATCTTGACATGGAGATTTCTTGTTTCTGAGCTCCTGGAATGGCTAAAGTCTTTTGTCCCAGCTCACATTTATAGGTACCAAAATCTTGGCAATTGTCCTGGAGAAGAAGCTCCCACTGTCTTCTTTGCTGCCAGCACCCATAAAACCACCCACAGACCCTGTTTTTAAGAGGACTTCAGCCTTTACCCCTCCCTGGACATGGACTTGGAAGCCAGCATCTCCCTTGCATCCTTCCTCCCTATGTTCTAGTGGGAGGCAGAAGGGAGAAATTGGCTCCTCTAATCAAAGGAAGGAAGTCCCTCTGTATTATCATGTGGCTCTGGAAAAACGGGAGGAGAGATAACTTTCACCAAAAGTTTCTTCTATATCTGCCATGGTGTCCTTGTACCCAGTCTGCAACTTGGGTCAGGGTATAGGTCGAGTCTTTCAGTACTGGCCTTTCTCTTCCACTGATTTGTATAATTGGAAATACCAAAACCCTTCTTTCTCTGCTGAACCTAAAGGACTCATTGATCTTTTTTATTCTTTCATGAATACTCACAGCCCTATTTTGGGCTTGTAAACTTTTAAGAGTTTTATTTACCACAGAGCAATAAAAATGTATCCTGACCAAAGCTCAGAAAAATGTTCCCGGAGATGATGGGAGACCAACTACCCTCCCTAACCTCATAAATGCCAGCTTCCCCCTTGATAGATCAGCCTGGGAGTTTGAGATATTGGAAGGTAGGGAGTGTCTTCGAGTCTACCGCCAAACTCTCTAGGCAGGTCTTCGGGGTACAGTAGGCTACTCCACCAATTTGGCCAAGGTTGAACTGTTATAAAAGAACCCAATGAAAGCCAAGCTGTATTTTCGGAATTCTAATATGGGGTTTATAGGCAGTACTCTCCTTTAGATTCAGCAGCGTTTGAGAACCAATTTAGCATGATTTTTATCTTTTATCAGGCAGCCCCAAATACAAGAAAAATAGCACAAGCAGGAAGGATTAGGCGAGATGACCATTAAGCACATCATAAGAGTAGCTGAGCGGGTGTTTAACACTAGGGAAACTTAGGAGGAAAGGGAAGATAGAATCAGACAAGAGGACATACAAATGAAAGAGAAGCAGAGGAAGGAGGACAGGGAATATATCAGTGAGGAAAATAGAAAACAGCAGAAAGAAATTGCGAAAATCTTAGCCACTACTAGAGAGGAACCAGCGCAATTTAAGAGGAGACTGAATGACCAAGGTCCACACTGCCCACACCTAGGTAGGAAACAGTGTGCTCACTGCAAGGAATTTGGGCATTGGAAAGATAAGTGCCCCAGGCATTAGGAGGCTTAGGAGGATGGACAGGCTAGAAGGCCAAAGCAGGTGCTGATGACAGAAGTAGAGTAAGATTAGGGTCATAGAGGCTCAGGCTCCCTCCTCGAGTCTTTGATAACAGTCTTTGTGGAGAGGAAACTGGTGGGATTTATGGTAGATACCAGGCTCAATATTCAGTTCTTAAGCAAAGCTCAGGTCCTATCAGCATTAAAACCAGTATAGTTCAAGGGGCCAGAGGTACCAAAGTTTACCCATGGACAAGTAAACAATAGGTAGATTTGGGAAGGCACCAGGTCACTTCTTAGTGGTCAGGCAGTCCCGCATCCCTTTTAGGAAGGGTTATACTGTTTAAGGTTAGGGTCTGCATTCATTTTGAGACAGATGGAGTTAAGGTCATAGATGGGCAAGGCTGTCCCTTTTATGTGTTAACCCTAGTACTAGCAGATGAATATTGGCTGTTCACAGATGCTCCAAAGGGACTAGCAGAGGGGTCGGAGGAAATGCAATACTGGCTAGCTGGATATCTCTGGGTATGGGCAGAAATAGCCAGAGTTTGGTTTGCAGAACAACAGCACCTATAGTAGTGGAACTGAAACAGGATCCCAGCCAGTCTGGGTCTGATAGTATTCAAAGACAGCTAAAATCGGGGAGAGAATTAGCACCTCAGATTCACTATTTGTTGACAGCTAGTATTCTAAAACAGTGCTATTCTTCATGGAACACCTCCCTGTTACCCATTATAAAACTGGGAGAGAGAGTACAGAACTGTGCAAGATCTTAGCAAGGTCAACGAGAGGGTAACTGACATTCATTCAACAGTTCCTAACCCATACACCTTGCTCAGCATACTATCCCCTCTTCAAATCTGGTACACCATCTTATATTTAAAGGAAGCATTCTTTAGCATAGTCCTGGCACTAGTTAGACAACTAGTTTTTTACTTTGAATGGCAAGAGGAAAGCATAAAAAGTCCAATCCAGCTGAGACGAACTCGCCTTTCTCAAGGATTTAAAAACTCTCCAACCCTTTTTAATGAAGCTCTGAGTCAGGACTTGCAACCCTTTCATTTTACCCATCCAGAATCGCCCTGCTTCAATAGATGGATGACATCTTACAGGCCGCTTCCATGCAGGAGGAGTGCCAGTCAGGTACTGAAGCCTTGTTATCAGAACTGGGCAGGCTGAGGTATAGGGCCAGCACAAAGAAGGTTGAAATTTGTAAACAAAATGTAACTTACCTGAGTTATAAGCTGGAAAAGGAATAGCACTGGCTGACCCAAGCAACAAAGGACACTGTTTTAAGGATACCAGTTTCCACTTTCCCCCCAGGTGGTACATGAGTTCCTGAGAATCACAGGATCATGTGTGCTTTGGATACTAGGGTATGCAGAAAAGGCAAAACTTCTGTATGAGGCCACTAAGGAGAGCCCACAATGGACATGGGAAATGAACAAAAAAAGGCCTTTGAAGATCTAAGGCTAGCCTTGCTAGCTCCTCCACTGACCCTGCCAGGCCCTACTAAATCTTTCTGTCTCTTTATGGATGAGAAGTTCAAATTGCCAAGGGTGTACTCCTACAGCCACTTGGACTATGGAAGCAGCCTGTAGCATGTTTGTTAAAGAGACTTGATCCAGTGGCGGTTGAATGGCCACCATGCCTCTGAATCATAGCTGCGACTGCCCTGCCAGTCAGAGATGCAGACAAGCTGATCTTTGGCCAGTACCTGCAAGTAGTCACCCCCACTCCATTGAGGGAGTTTTGAAAATATTCTCCTGACGGTGAATGACAAACACCCGGTCGACACCTTACCAAGGACTCTTAATGGATTCTCTCTGAATTGTCTATGCAAAACCTGTAGCCCTAAATCCCGTAAGCATGCCTACATGACTGCCATGATGTACTTGGCTGAGACCACACAGATTTGCTCGGACTTAAGAGACCTAGTGCTTCCCAACAGTGAACTAAACTGGTATATAGATGGTAGCAGTTTAGTTCAGGATGAAGTGTACAAAGCAGGCATGGTGATGGTGGATGGATAAGGCAAGATGATTTTGGAACGTTTCCCTCCCTTCCAGGATCTCGGCACAAAGGGTGGAGTTGATAGCCTTAGCCAAGTTTAAGGGAAGAGGGTAACTATCTATACAGACAGCCACCATGTGTTCAGCACTATCTATGTGAAGGGCACCATCTACCCGGAATGTGGCCTCAAGTCAGCTAAGAAGAAACGCCTGAAGAATTTGGAGGCGACCCAAAAAGTTCCTGGTTGCTATGCATGAATGGTGGGCAGTTGCTGTGGTACATGTACCTGGACATGAATCTGCAAAGACTCCAGGAGATATGGGAAATTTCCAGGCTGATGAGGCTCTCAAAGCAAAGGGCAAATCAGCTAACAGAAATATGCAAGTTGTAGCAGTACTGGGACTCGCGCTCTCTGTTTTGCAACTGCCCAGCTTGTCTCCCCGGCTGAAATAGAGCCCTGCAGACAAGCAGTGTATTAACACTCATGCCTCAGATCAAGCATCACTGGACTAGTTTGAATGATACCACGACCAAGATGAGAGACTGTTCTTACCTAGGACATTAGGAGAGTTCTTGCTTGCTAATCTACATGCTTCCACTCATTTAGGAAGGGACAAAATGCTAATGCTACTTAAGACCACCAAGTTACGGTTCCCAGGCCAGACATTCAGAAGCTCAGAAACTGACTGAGAGCTGCTCCAGTTTCCAGGCTATAATACTCAGTAAAAAGGGATCCTCACACACAGGTACTAGGGGAAGAGGGAGGACACCTGGATAGTGTTGGGAGGTGGATTTTACAGAAGTAAAACCAGGCAGATTTGGGTATAGATATTTGATGGTGATGATAGATGTATTTTCTGGGTGGGTAGAAACTTTTCCTACAAAACATGAGACTAGTCAGGTTATTACTAAAAAGCTTTTAGATGAAATTATTCCAAGGTATGGGGTCCCTGAGATGTTAGGATTAGACAACAGTCTGGCTTTCATTAGCAAAGTCCTCCAAGGACTGGCTCAAGCTTTTGGGACACATTGGAAACTACATTGTGACTATTATCCACAGAGTTCTGGGCAGGTAGAGGATAAATTGGGCTGTAAAGGAGACCTTAACTAAATTGATCATTGAGTCTGGCGGTGACTTGATTATACTCTTTCCTTATGTCATATTCTGGGCCCACAACACCCCTTATGTCAATGGATTGAATACCATTTGAAGTTATGTATGAAGCCCCACCTCCAATTGTGCTTTGAATGCTGCCAGAATGAAGTAAACATTTGGCCCCAAACTACTTTAGCAGCCCTGGAGACCCTCTGACAAGGGCAGGAGGAAATTTGGTCATCAATCTGTTCCTATTACAACAAGGAGGAGCAAAATAACCCAGAATATGGCATTGAAGAGGATATTGGGTCTAGGTAAAAAGGCACCAAGCTTGCATCTTGGAGGGGCAATGGAAGGGACCATTCATAGTCAATATGACGGCCCCTACTGCCTTTAAAGTGGTTGGCATTGGCCCATGGGTACACCAGTTACATGTCCGAGGGCCAGTTCAGAGGAGTACCATCCCCAGTGGTGGAAGGCTCAAGCCAGTCTTGATCAACCTCTGAAAGTGAGGCCAACTAATGTCTAGCCTAACTCTTTGTTTCTGTCCTATAAGCCAAATTTAGCAACTCTTTTGAGACTACCAAAGAGATTGTGCCATTGAAATCACCAGAAAATGCCCTCCAGAAGTTGGCTTTGGTGGTACTCCCTTGGTAGTATTTTGCCTGATTACACTCACAGAAGCCTCATCAGCTGCTGGCCACATCCCGCTGGCCCAAGAGTGACTAAGCTTTGATGCTGCAACTGAGGAACAGGTCCTGACTACCTCCTCCACAAACTATTCAGAGGGACCATTCAAAGATAAAGACTGATTTATGTGACCTTTTGAGCTCTTCATGGCACGGTGTCAGGAACACCCGAGCTACACGGACTGGGACTGATAAAACAAAGGACTCATTTTTATGAGTGTACTACCTCTGTTGTGCAAAACTGTTTGTGTAGTTTAGAGATTTATATATGCCCCATCCATGGTGTATATTTTGTGGGTATGAAAATGATTATTTTTGCAGGGTATAGGGCTGTGAAACAGGATACAGATGCGTGATAGAGCATAATAGCAAGGATTACATCAAGGTTACGCAACTGTCTACCAATGCTTGCTCATCCAAAAAACCTAAGTGTAATCCTATACTTATACAATTCACCTCCCAAGGTAAAAGGAATATTGACAAATTTAGATGGAAATGAATGTGGGGATTAAGAATGTATGAATCAGGGCTAGACTCGGGTGTTCTCCTTAGGATTCAGTTGAAAATAGTATATTAAACCTTTGCATTAGTTTCTCTGCCAAATCTACCTCAGCCAGCTGTTCCTACTGCAGCTGCAGGATCATTTACCTCAGCAGTAACCCAGAAAAGTCTCCATGTGGCAAAGAAACCCCAGATCTCTAATTGTAACTACTGGAAAGGAGGGCCGAATTTTACTCTTATGTCCCTAACCTATGTGCTGTGTTACAATAAATCTATAGATAGGGAGTGTGTTTATGAGGAAAAAGGTACTGGACAGCGAAAGTCTTGAATATTTTTTTCAGTGACTACCCCATAACTAATGAACGGGCATGTGTTGGACTATGAATATACCCAAGGCCCCCACGCTATCACCAACTTATCCCTAAGTGGCCTCGCTCATGCCTCACTCTTTCCTCTCGCAATTTTTGAAAAGTTATGAATGCCACTTATACTGTGCTCAATCAAACTCAGCCTGGCCTCACCAAGTCTTGCTAGTTATGCTTGGAGGCTGACCTGCCATTCTTTGAGTCTATAGCTATTCCAGCAAATGTTACTTATCTATCAAAGGCCTCAGAGTGCCTTTGATAGTGAGTGGCCAAGATGAAATAAGCATTACGTTTACCACAATTCATGAATCAGATTCCTGCTATCCACTCTATTAGGGAATCAGCCACCATCTTGTACCACTGTCAGTAGATGGAACAGTCTCTTGGAATGGACTAGAACAGCACAAGAGCAAAGGCTTTTTATTAATTAATGAGGGTTTACTATGTGTAATTACAAGGACACCTGGCAAACCATACAAGTCATCTGCATAGCAATACAAGTTTTAGCAAGGGTCCTGTGGCACTCAGAGGAAGAAATGATGGCAACCCCCATGACAAGCTGGGCCTGGAATAAACACCATAGGAACCATAGCTGCTACTAACTTTAGTTTATTTACTAAGCAAAGCTGGGACAGCCACCATAATTACTGCTCTGGCCAATCAGGAAATTGCACTAAAGAATCTTAAGTGGGCAGTGGACCAAAATTGTATGGAAGTAGGGGATAAAATAAAGTGGCTAAAAGATTCACACTGTTTTTTAGTTGAGTTGGTCCTGCCAAAAAGAAAGGGATTAGACTTACTCCTTTTTTAATTATTTGGGAAGGCCACACCAGTTTAGCTCAGGGGTTATTCTTGGCTATGGACTCAAAAATCACTCCTGGATTGGGGGGGACCATATGGGATGCCTGGGGATCGAACCACAATCCGTCCTATGCTAGCACTTGCAAGACAGATGCCTTACCTCTAGTGCCACTTCTCCAGTCCTTAGATTTACTCTTTATTAAGGAAGGAAGTCTTTGTGCGGCTCTTTAGGAGGAATTCTGTTTTCATGCCAGACTATACTGGCATAGTTTGGCAGAAGATCATCTCAAAAAAGTATATATGGGAATCAAGCAAAGAAAAAGAGACAGAGAAGCCAGTGGGTTCTGGTTCCAGAAGTTGTTTAATTGGTCACCTAGGCTTACCACCATTGTCTCCACCCTGGCTGGCCCAGTAGTTATACATATGCTTTTATTAATCTTAGGAACTTGCCTTATATATAAGTTAGTTAATGTTGTAAAGGACCGTATTAGCATGGTTCAACTCTTAGTTTTAAGGCAGCAGTGTTCCTAGTTATCTAATAATGATTTAATTAGTGATAAAGCTGTGTAAGTGTTTAAGAATGATTTCTCGTACAATTATGATAAGAGAGGGGAGTGTTGCAATTGAAATATAAATGTTGAGATTTAAAATATATCAACCATGCTTTTGCTTCTGTAACCATGCTTATGAGTGGTTTAAAGAGATTCATTTAAAGATTAACCAAAGTTCAGCCATGACAGCTCAGACCCCAAAAGGCTGAACACCAGACAAGACATAAGTAACTAAGAATGTTTTATGTTATTCATTAAAACAGGTATTGCTATAAGTACACTATGGGTCAGGCATGAAAAGAGTTGAGGGGGTAATAAACTGACATACACAGAATGCATGCGGGATGGAAGAAAATACTTGTGGTTAAAGGGTAAAGGAACCATTGTTTCACAAGACAGGTAAAAATGTCACATTGGTGGTGGGAATGTTGCACTTGTGAAGGGGAGGGTGTTCTTTTTTGTGACAAAACCCAACTACAGTCATATCTGCAATCACGGTGTTTAAATAAAGATTACAAAATTTTAATGTAAATAATGTAAATATCATTAAAATGTCACATAGTCCCTTGAGTGACTGACATATGTAATATCAGACAAAACCTATAAAAACTATAGGTGGCTGGCACTCAAGGTCCAGAGACCAACCTGCTTCATTAAGAGCCTGTGGAGCCCCTGAGAGCTCAGGTGAATAAATGTCATTTGTTCTTGCATTACTGATTGTCTGAGTCTCTGAGTTTTTTGAATGGTGGGCTACCCCAGCTCTTAACTCACTTTTCCGCATCTCCCTCTTTTGCTGGCTCCCTGTACCTCTAAATCTCTCTTCATTGGAGCAGTGTAAATATCCCCTCAATCATGGGACCCCCAACTAAAAGTGTATAGGATGGTGACTGTGAAAAGTTCCATGACAGGATGAGGGGTTCACAAGGAAGTCTCTACAGATAAAGACCTGTCCCCTGCAGAAGAAAATTTGTGCAATGGTGCTAGGCACACATTGGTTAAAACAAAACACTGTCCCAAATTATTTAGCAGAGTGCTTCCATATTCACTCTTGTACCTCTGCCACCCTTGGCTTCTCAAACCCTAACATCAGAAAACTGATGGGCAAATATAGATAATCTTAATGACATTCAACATTTGGTGTAAATGGAAAATATAGTTCATTGCACACATAATATTAAAAATAATTTTTTTCAAAAAATCCTGGTAATTTCCTGTTATAGAAAGTTGAATTGTCCATAAAACAGTCACAATATGTTTTAGAGGTCTCAAATTTACTCAGTATATTCTCTATTCACATGCATGCACATATTTGAGATTTATGAAAACTGGATGTCCCAGATAGGCATTCTTTAGAAAAAAATTCAAATTTCTTATCAAAAAGAATCAATCAAACTAAAAGGACAATTTAATATTTCAGTATTTTAATATCAAATTTCAATATTCAGTATTTTAATATATTTTAGTGAAAAGAAAAATATTATTGAGCAAAAGCACTGAAGGCAGGTCTTTGTGTTGCCTGTGTTCTAGCTACTCAATGTTATCAAAATGAAAATACTTAGTAATAAAGATAATCTCATTGAATGTTAGAAGGTAAAAACATTTATTGAAAATTACAGGAGAGTGAAAAAGGTAATATATTACTCATTGTGGAAAGGAGTTTAGCACGGGGCATTGTTAATTATAGCTCCATTTGTAGAGGATTTTATAGGAAAATTTAGTGATGGTTCAGGTCTTAAACAGGTATTTCATTGATAAGAGTGTTGTAAGGAATGCAAGAATATCCTACACAGTAGTTTGGCTAGTCGGAGCCTTTGCATTTGATCATATGCCTATTTTAGTTTCGTTCATTGAGTGTTTTAAATATCTAATTATGAAGCTATTTTAAACAACACTTTTTCAAGTCATGGAATATTTTTTCACAGACTATTGTTGAAATATCTCCCCATAAAAACTTTGAATTTCTTTCTCTAAGGGTTTTATATGAACATTTTTCCCACAACAACATTTTTTAAAATATCAATGTTGACATTTGACAAAAGCACAGCAGGTAAGATTTGCCTTGTACATCATTTGCATGTGCACTTGTCTTGCAAATGAAGGAGCCTCATTCCAACCTAAGCACAGCATATGGACCCCACACTGTCAAGAGTGATCCTTGAATACAGAACCAAGTAAGGCATGAGCACTGAAAGACATGCCTTCCATAAGTTAAGTGAAAAAAAAAAAATCTGTGTTGTGGCTGGAGAAAGATTAAGACATGTAGAACATTTGCCTTAAAGGCAACCTACCTTGATTTAATCCTGGCACGTTGAAATGGCTCTTGTAAGCCCCACCAGGAGTAATTCCTGAGGGCTTACTCTTGAGGAGTAAGATCTGAGTACCACTGAAAGTGGCCAAAACTCTCCTACTCCCAAATTAATGTCAACGTTATTAAAATAGTGTTAAAATATTTTCTTGAACTCTGATCTTAGTAACAATGACCTAGATTGAGCAGAAAAATTACTTAATGTGAAATAAATCTTCTAGAAAAATTGATCTTACTCTTCCTTAAACATTTGGTTATATATAATATAAACAATATATGTGCATATAAATATATATATATATATATATATATACACATGCACATATATGGTTGTAGCCATATCTCTAGTATTTATTTTTGAGTGTTTGGTGCTAATTTTAGTTCATAATTGCCTGTATAAATAATTGCATGATATTTTGCAGTTGAATATAATCAAAGAGAGTCAAAGTGTTGGATATGGGTTTGATTGTCCTATAGTATATGATTCCCCAAGCACCACCAAGAGCTACTTCTGGCTACAGTGGAGCAAACCACATGCCAACATCTCAAAGTTTGACTCCCAAACGTACAAAATTCTATCAGTAACATAGAAATAGAGACACTGTTCCTAGTCACCCACCTCATTTCTACCACCTACAAGCATTGCCTCAGATGTGTATTTGCTCATAACTCTTGAATAACGCACATTTCTTAAGATTGTAATCATGAAATCAATCATGAAATAAAATATACATTGCATTATGAATACAATATTAACTTAATTAATTTAAAATGCTTCGATACTTTATATTTGCCTTTATATGTTAGTTATTAATCAAGTACTATCAATAAATATATTTTATATGTGTTCCTTCATTTTAAATAATTATTTCACAAATAAAATAATTTAGAATCAATACAATTAAAAGAAAGGAACTCAATAAGGCTATAAAATCAAGGTCCGGTAGACCAGAAAAACTGGCATTATAATCATCCTTTTAGAGCCAGAGAAGAGGAGATAAAACCTCCAAGTAAAACTGACTTCATGAAGGGGTCATTCAGGTGGCTGGTATAAATCTTTAGAGCTCTATAACCTGGGGTCACAGTTGCCTGAAGACATCAATATGGTAATTAGAACATGCTCATGAAATCAGATGAATAGCTGCTTCCTTGGAATTTGATAAACGCTTCTTGTTAAAATATATAGTGTCAAAGTTATCTTGCGATGCTTGAGTTCACAGGCTTCTGGCTCTGGTGACAGAACACTTTTCCATAACTGGTCTGGTTTATCTTTGTTAGAATGAGTTTCAATTTCTGACATTTTCCAACTGATACTGATCTCCTAAACTATTTATCAGCTTTGCTTCTGTGCTTTCAGCTTTCTGCCTGAACTAAGAATAAGTTAGTTTTTCATAAAAATAACTGAATGATGATAATCTGATTTTGCTACATTAAAATATTCATCCCCTCTTACATTTACACAATAAAAATAAGACAGGTTTTATTTGAATCACTATAACTAAGAACATTTTACTGATCAATGAAGAGTTTATGTATTATAAAAGTGCTTTAAAATATGACAAACATGTTTTCAAAGAAACACAAAAATAAAACTTTTTATGCACATCCAAAATACATTTTTAAAAATAACTCATTTTTATAATGCTACTTTTTATAAATAATTCATAGCTTATTTAAAACTGTCAGTACTTTAAAGATAACATAAACAATAAAATTGTAGGCTTATGTTCAATTTAAATATACATTTTTAAAAAGTATATGAACATGGATTTTGCATGCACATGTCTCCTACATTGCCCCTCTTGAGATATGGACTTTCGTGCTTTCTATGGGACATCTACCAAAAAGTATCTGTGTTCTCCTTTGAGTACAATTCTCTCTTTTTCTTATCCTTTTCCTCCTCATCTACAGTGACTTTGAATAAAACCTCTTTTTTTCTTCAAAAAAAGGAAAGTAGTTTTAAAATTCAAGTACCTGTGATGTGAAAATAAATTAACATCGAGTACTTAATTTTGATAAAAGTTTGAGTCTGACAGTTTAAGAAGTAAAATGCTTCACTGATATTTAAGCAAAATATTACTACATTAAAAGTTTTCTGTGAGTGGGTCTTTTCTTATCTGCAGGTAAGAAATTAAATTTCTCACTTTTAATTTCTCTGACTGATTTGCTTTATGGAAAATATAAAAGTGTTGCAGATTTGTATAAATAGATATAAGTACCAGCTGCAGGGTTCCATTCACTTTCTCTCAAGGTCAAGTAAAAAAATATCAGCTTTCCAAAAAGAAATTTCCTCAAACTGAACAAGAGATACAGTACAAGGAGTTAAGGTTCTGTCCTTAACTGCTTCAATCCAGGTACTATCAGGAGTAATCTCTGAATACAGATCTGGAAATCCACCCACCCACCTCTCCTAAAATTAACATAGTACCAAAAATTTTTTTTTCTGACACTATTTACACCCATTGCACTATTTAAACCTTATGGTATATTCCATGGATTGTTTTAAATATTAGTTATCTAGTATTTGAAAGAGGAGACTATTCCTTAAATGGTTGAAAGTTATCACACTACCCAGATTATCAGCAAAGGATTTTCACATACTGCAAAGCAAATTTTTGACTGTAGTCATCTGACTTTTATATAATGATAAAGCAGCAATTACATTAAATAATATTTATGGAACGCTTGCTTTTGCTCAAATTGTGTTAATCACTTGTCCCATTCAACGCCAAAGTATTTGTGACCTTTTTCCAGTTTTCTGGTAAAAATTTGAGATTTGATGAAATTAGATTTTTTAAGGCCATATTACCTTGAGGTATTGAATCCTCAATTATATTTTGGTAGAATATTATTCAGAGCCCAGATTCATAATAATTATTTAATAATGTAATTTCTGTATTTCCTTATCATCTTTAATACTACCTTACATTTCCATGATAAAATGTAAAATTAATATTAAATCAAACTTCAATATAACTTTAAAAATAAAAAAGCTAAGTAATGTCACAGATTATTTAAAATCAAATTGTGACATTATAAAAAATCAAATTATTTTTATAATTTAATCTTGTTTTAATTGTTTTTGCAATGTAACTAATAGTATCAGTACATAATATATTATGTGCACATGTTACATATATAAACATGTGTATGTAACTGATATTACATATGTGCTACAATATTGCATATAAGCATGTGCCATCCTAATTTAAAGGTTTTTCCTTTTTCAATTAGGGTGATCAAATAAGGAACTCATATTTAAACACAAAACTAAAAAAAAAAGAATGTTAAGCAAAATATTGTCATCTATCAGTTTTCTCTAATTATTAGTTTATAGGTGCCTGTGTATATCAATCTCTTCAGTGTGTCATAAATAACAAACACCAATATTATCATTCATAGAATATACCAAAACAAAAATCAAAGAGTTAGGAGAAAATGTAAAATTTCAATTTTGATCACTGTGATGATTAAATTTGGGAGAAATTTTGAAAAAAAAAAAAAAGACTGAAACCAGAGTAGAAATGTGAAGATCAAATGAGATGTGAAAAAAAAAAAAAAATAGGTAAAGAGGAATTCGGGAGGTATTCATTGCACACAGAGGTCAAAGGAATGTTCTCCTTTTTTAATTCAATGTGTATTTTTTAAAATAATATCTTTATTTAAGCACCATGATTACGAACATGTTTGTAGTTGGGTTTCAGTTATGAAAAGAACACTCCCTTTCAATAATACATTATTCCCATCACCAATGCACTCTAAACCCCACATCCGCCATCTCCTTCCTGTATTCAAGACAGGCATTCTACTTCTCTCATTAACATTGTCATGATAGTTGTTATTTCTTTTTTTTTGGGGGGGGGGTCACACCCGGCCGTGCTCAGGGGTTACTCCTGGCTCCATGCTCAGAAATTGCTCCTGGCAGGCACGGGGGACCATATGGGGCACCGGGATTCTGACCTTTTGCATGAAAGGCAAACGCCTTACCTCCATGCTATCTCCCGGGCCCCGATAGTTGTTATTTCTCTAACTGCACTAACCATTCTTTGTGATAAGGTTCATATCATGGATCACTCCTTTCAATCTTCACCTTTATTGTATGTATGAGTGAGACTATTCTGACTCTCTCCCTCCCTCTGACTTACATCACTCAGCATAGCAGTTTCCATGTGCATGCATGTAAATAAAACTGTCATGACTTCATGTCTCCTGATGGCTGCACAGTATTCCAATGTGAATATGTACCATAGTTTCTTTAGCCATTCATCTACTGAAGGGCATATGGGTTGTTTTCAGACCCTGGCTATTGTTTTTTTTTGCTTTGTTTTGTTTTGTTTTTTTTGGGGGGCCACACCCATTTGATGCTCAGGGGCTACTCCTGGCTAAGCGCTCAGCAATTGTCCCAGGCTTGAGGAACCATAAGGGATGCCGGGGATCGAACCACGGTCCTTCTTTGGCTAGCGCTTGCAAGGCAGACACCTTTCCTCTAGCGCCACCTCGCTGGCCCTGATTCTGGTTATTGTACATAGCGCTGCAATCAAAATAGGTGTGCAGAAGGCATATTTGTGCTGTGTTTTTGTATTCCTAGAGTATATTCCTAGAAGTGTTATAGCTGGATCATGTGGGAGCTCAATTTCCATTTTTTTGTGAAATCTCCATATTTTTCATAATCCTGGACTAGATGGCATTCCCACCAGCAGTGAATGAGAGTTCCTTTCTCTCCACATCCTCTCCAGCTCTGATTGTTCTTGTTCCTTGTGATATGTGCCACTCTCTGTGGCATGAGAAAATATCTCATTGTGGATTAGATTTGCATCTCTCTGATGATTAGTGATGTGGATCATTTTTATATGCCTTTTGACCATTTTTATTTCTTCTTTGAGTTAGTGTCTGTTCATTTCTTCTCCCCATTTTTTCATGGGGTTTGATGTCTTTTTCTTTTTAAGTTCTGTCAGTACCTTTTATCTTATTTATTAGCACCTTATTTAATATTTACTGGGTGAAAAGTTTCTCCCATTTTGTAGGTGATCGTTTTTATGCTCACTAATATTTCTCTGAAGTGCAGAAGCTTCTCAACTTAATATAGTCCCATCTATTTATCTCTGCTTCCACTTGTTTGGAGAGTGGTGTTTCCCCCTTGAAGATGCCTTTAGTCTCAATGTCATGGAGTGTTTTACCTACATATTGTTCAAATACTTTATGGTTTTGGGTCTGATATCAAGGTCTTTAATCCATTTGGATTTGACCTTTGTGCAGGGTGTTAAATGGAGGTTTGAGTACCATTTTTTTTTTTTTGCATGTGACTGACCAGTTGCTCCAATACCACTAGTTGAAGCAAGGCTTTCCTTGCTCCAATGAAAAAGTTATATGTGCAGAAGGTTTGTTTCTGGAATTACATAGCTTGGTTGATGAAGTCGCCAGAACATAGTTTGAGTCAGAGAAGGTTGCTGTATGATATAAGAGGTCTGATTCTATTTTTAAAAATAAATATTAGGGGCTTATGAGATATTTCGTTGAGTACAGCTTGGTTTGAATGCAACTGACCTTGGTCCAATACTTGTTACTTGTGGTTTTCTAAGTCCCACCAAGAATGATCCCTGAGAAGTTGAATACAGAGTCAAGAATAAACCCTTAGCAGTAGAGTATGGCTGCAAAACAAAGCAAAAATAAATAAATAAATAAATAAACAAAAGAGAAAAAAGCTTGTTATAATAAAATTATAACTATTATACTAAAAAGGTTAAGTTATACTAATTACATTATCAATGACATTCAAGATGAAATACTACCAAGGATGATTATTTAAAACAATAAATACTGTGTTTTTTTAACATAGAAATTTAACTAATACATTAGAAAAAGCTATTGTAATTTGTTGGTGAATGCTTTTTGGACATAACCAGTGGTACTCAGGGATTACTCCTGACTCTACACTCGGAATTGTTCTGG
>PVKC010022157.1:0-17814 GCA_004027635.1 Crocidura indochinensis
GTTCCTGAGCATTGCTAATATGATTCAATACTCCCAGCAAAGCTTGTTCAAAATCAGAGCATTGAACTATCAGTCCTGTCTATGGGAGTTTAGCTTTTTTAGGAATAGCCCCAGTCCCTCAAAGATCACTGAGGATGTCTCTATGAGGAAAATAATCTCTATTCAAAAAAATTTCTTCCATATTCTTTTGAACTGCACACTAGATGATCTGTCAGCTTAATTCGAGTAAATATAATAAAAGTTGTGAAGCCACTTGAGTAAATTTCTGTTTGTTCTAGTACCCAGTGGTGCTACTAGGAGCTAGCTCTGCATTCAGAAATTATTAACAGCAGGCATGGGAGACAATGGGATGTCAGAAATCAAATCCGGGTTGATTATGTGCAAAGCAAAGGCCATACCTACTGTACTGTTTATGTCGGCCCCAATGAATAATTTTCTTTTCTAAAAAAATTTTTATTGTGGTCTAAGTGAATTATAATTCTTTCACAGTAATATTTGAGGTACATAGTGACAATGAAGAAGGGGCATTCCCACCACCAGTGTTGTCCTCCCTCCACCCCTATTCCCAGCATGCATCCCACATCTACCTACTTTACCCCCATAATGCTAGTGCAACTGGTCCCCCCCTTGTACAGCTTGTTGTAGATTGGGTATCAATTCTGCTGTCATTGACTTTGGATTTGATATTCATGTCTGATCAATTTTTATTTCCACCAAATGAATATTTGTCTGTCTGATCTTGGTATTATGGGGGGGGGGGAACGAAAAGAGAAAATCTAGGAGGAGTATTGTCTAGGTGTTATAAATATCCATTTAGAAGAGGGAAGGGAAAGAATAAAAAGATAGCAAAACAAAAACAAAAGCAAAAACAATGAGGGAGTAATAACAAAATTACAAAAAGAATAAACAAAGAATAAACCAAAAACCAAAACCATCAGATATAAAAAAAAGAAAGAAAAAAGAAAAAACAGACCAGTAATTTCTTTAAAAAAAAAAAAAGGTTTTGTTTCTTCTTCTTTTTTCATAGGCAAGTAAATATTGGGGAAAATACAGCAGGAATTGGTCTAAGAGTTACAGGGATTCTCCGTCCTTGAAGCATACTGCCATGGAACAACTACAGGGTCCATGCTCACTCATTTACACACCCCAAGGTATTTTTATGGTGCCAGGAAACTTTCCACTCAGATTGGATGATGACATCTGCCTCTGTATCTAGAGATTTTATTATTTGTGTAGGTCATAGGATAAGGGCTAGGAGAAAATATTTCTTTATGGTTCTAGGATTTCTGCTCCATCACTGTTGTTGTAATCAGTCTTCTTTAATTAGTGGTCTTGGTTTTTGTTCCTCAATGAGTAATTTTTAATGTAACAATCTACATGCTTTGCTTTTAGGTGGCTGAAATATTTTACATACTAATGAACAACTTTTTATAAAAGAACTTTCAAAAGTATACTTTTTTTGTTGTTTTTGGTTTTGGGGCCACTCCCAGTGACATTCAGGGGTTACTCCTGGCTATGCGCTCAGAAATTGCTGTTTTAGGGGACCATATGGGATGCTGGGGGATTGAACCACGGTCCATCCTAGACTAGCGCTTGCACCATCACTCTGGCCCCCCCAAAGTATACTTTTTTGTTCATTTAAAAGCACACATCAATAAATACATTATGTTAACACTCATTTATCTAAAACTTTTTTGTCTTTAGGTCACACCCAGTGGTAATCAAGGGCTACTCCCAGGGATCTGTGCTCAGGGACCAGGAAAAGAGAGTCCCTTAACCCCTGTACTATGTCTTCACCCCTCATATTTGTGATATATATATCACAAATAATATATATATATATATATATATCACCTACTCATGACTCTGGGCTCAGACCTTTGTTCAATCCCTGAGCCAGGAGCGAATTCTGAGCGCATAGCCAGGAGTAACCCCTGAGCATCACAGGTTGTGCCCCCCACCCAAAAAATGCAGACCCTGGGGGCCGGGCGGTGACGCTGGAGGTAAGGTGCCTGCGTTAACCTAGGACGGACCGAGGACCGTGGTTCGATCCGCCGGTTCCCCATATGGTCCCCCGTGCCTGCCAGGAGCGACTTCTGAGCGAATAGCCAGGAGTAACTCCTAAGCGTCACCGGGGTGTGGCCCAAAAACCAAAAAAAAAAAAAAAAAAAAAAATGCAGACCCAGTGTGGTCTGACCTCATATCCTATATGTGGTCATGAAATATTTTGCTCTTCAATTAATACATTTTCAATGTATACTTGATAATTCTGAAGGAATAAACAGCATATCAATAAATATTAGAAACATAAATTTCTACTTTTAGATTTCAATATGATCTCTCATTTAACCAATAGGTTTCTTTCTGTTTGATGGCTATTGGCTACTCTTTATTTAAAATTATTTTATAAGTTACAAATGGAATATACAGTTTTAGAATGTTTAGAAATAATGAAAATATTGGGGCCAGAGAGATAGCACAGTAGTAGGGCCTTTGCCTTGAACACAACCAACAGGGGACAGACGTGGGTTCAATTCCCAGCATCCCATATGGTCCCCTGAGCCTGCCAGGAGTGATTTCTGAGCTCAGAGCCAGGAATTACCCCTGAGCACTGCCAGGTGTGGCCCAAAAACAAAAAAAATTAAAAAAATGGAAATACAAAACACAATTTTAGCTTTAACCACTACTTTGCCCCATGACTTTTATTTTACCTTTAACATAATAACTATAGAGTTTTATAATCTAAAACACTGTTATGTATGAAATTTAAGAACAGTCTATACATCTGCTGTTAGTGCTCTTAGATGAGGGATGTGTTGACAATTGTTGGTAATGACACTGTGAGTCCTTCCATTGTGACATAACTGTTACAGGTACATTAGTAACTGTTAACTAATCTAATTTTTATAATACGCCTCTGAGGTAATACTGGTATTATCTCATTTTACAAGTTAAAAATATCACTACGCAGGTGTAAACCAGAGTTATAACTCAGTTCCAGATGTAGAAATTTATTGCTAATCTCTAACCTATGGATTTACTTCACATTTATTAGATTTCTGTAGAATGTCTTCATAGAATTTAATCCTGGCATATAGCAACTTTATTGTGAACTATTTAATTTAATTTTATTTTTATTTACTACAGCTTTTCATGTAAGCCTTTATGATCTTGCTATGAGATCTGTAATACTATATAATAAACTATAAAATAAAATTTGTAAAACCAGAACTATTTCCAAATTTTATTGTTACTTAAGCTTTTAGTGTAGAAAATATATTTGTTCAACTATTCTGCTAGAGAGTTAATTTTAGAAAACAACTTTGAAATTTCAAGTTGTTTTTTTTTAAAGAAAAATAATCCTGTTTAAATCTCAAGCCATAATATTTCAGCTTTTCTCTAGCAATCTGGAAGATTGTATCTCTATCATAGGTTTTAAGAGTACAGATCTATAATACCTATAAAAGGGTCTGCCCTTTGAAGATGGCCCCCTGGCTGTCATTGGGTGGCCTTTGCCAAGGGGATATAAAAAAAAAAAAAACCGGGGCCCGGGAGATAGCATGGAGGTAAGGTGTTTGCTTTCATGCAAAAGGTCATCGGTTCAAATCCCGGTGCCCCATATGGTCCCCCGTGCCTGCCAGGAGCAATTTCTGAGCATG
This sequence comes from Crocidura indochinensis, assembly GCA_004027635.1. Classification (NCBI taxonomy): domain Eukaryota; kingdom Metazoa; phylum Chordata; class Mammalia; order Eulipotyphla; family Soricidae; genus Crocidura; species Crocidura indochinensis. The sequence continues at coordinate 3,660 of PVKC010022157.1, forward strand.
GAGCCAGGAGTAACCCCTGAGCACTGCCGGGTGTGACCCAAAAACCAAAAAAAAAAAAAACAAAAAACCACCTCTAGTGTGGGGAAGTAGATTGCTATGGGTTGTGGTTGGAGATCATGAGCTGCAGGCTTTTGGACTGTTACTGCTCCTGCTGTTTTCTACAGACTTTGGCTGCATTTTCCCAGAAGGACAGCTTTACCCTATTACTTCTCCTGCCTGTTACTCATTCCTGGTCCTCTATCAGACTTATCATTGATCCCAAACTCAGATCTCCAGATCTCTCTCTCTCTCCTCTCTCTCTCTCCTCTCTCTCTCTATTCTCTCTCTCTCTCTCTCTTTCTCTCTCTCTCTCTCCCCTTCCCTCCCTCCCTCCCTCCCTAGGGACTTGTTAGAAGTTAGAAGGGCCTGGCATCTCTACCCTGCCTGTTCTATTCATTAAACTATGCTTTGGCACTTAGAGCCCAGATGTTTATTACAAATAATTATTCTGTGGATCAAGCCAATAATCCCTTCCTGTAAAAAGGCCCTGATCCCACGTTTTAGTATCCTGGCTAAAAATGATTTTGATTCTAAGAAGATAATGACCTACCTATTGATTGGGTAATGGTGTGTTAGAATTTCTACCTTCAGATAATACTTAGAAAAAATAATAATTATCAAGCTACTGAAAAACATTACCTCTTCAGCCCCTCTTGAGCCCACTCTACTGGTAAAAGAGACCAGACCAAACCTTATAGCAAATACCAAAGCCTAGTTTAATGAATAGAACAGGCAGGGTAGAGAGGCCAGGGGTCTTTTAACAAACCCCTAGGTCAAGAAAGGGAGAGAGAGAGAAAAAAAAAACTGGGTTTGGGACCAGAGTAAGGTTCAGGTAAGAGGAACAAGCAGGAGAAGCAACAGGGAAAAGCCATCTGAGAAAATGCAGTCAAAGTCTGTAGAAAACTGCAGGAGCAGTAACAGTCCACCAACCAGCAGTTCATGAGTTCCAACTTCAACAATCCACCCCCCACACTCAAGGTGGGGCTTTTATATCCCCCTGGCAAATGTCACCCAATGAGTTAACTAGAAAGCCACCTAAAGGGAGAGATCCCTTTTATGGGTATTATATGGGATGTATCCTAAGACATAGGGATTTTCATTCTTTGTTAACTAAAACTGCTTAAGTACTGAGGGCTAAAACCCATCACTAATCAACTTTAATGGAAATCTATCAGAGATGAGAACCAGTTCACATGGTTAAGATCAAGTCAGCTGAACCCAGAAGTTGAAGAATTCATAGACAATGTAGATTGAGTTATGGGCAAAGAGACAGTGGTACTACCTTCCTTAGAAACGTTTTTCATTTTATCTATATAGTGTACCATGATTTCAATGGGGAAAAAAAAGGCAATTTTATTACACTGATCATGTTGAACTTACCTCAAATTCTGCATGTCTGTGAATATCTTCTGCTCTCTGCCTGCTCAGGATAAAATCAGCTTCATTGGCTACTCTTACCAGATGATCTTTCATTGTTTGGCTAAGTAACCTATGAGAAGATGAATGTTATCAAATATATAACTATATATACATACATATGTGCATGTCTACATACAAAACATAAGTACTTATTTAATACTCAAAGACAGCATTTTTCTCTATGTATTAGAAAGCAGTGTTTATTCTCCTAACATCATGGTCAATATATAATATCATTTCTTCATACTAAATAATTGAATAAAATAGCAAAGTTATTGGCAACATAATTTGGCAATTGCATATTAACCTTTTCTCAAACTAATAATCTAAAATGCCAGATTAAATTGTACTTTAACATTGTAATGATAATTTCCAAGATATCCAGGATTTAAAAACTAAAATCCTAGAGAAGAATATACAAAAAATATTCAGTACTAAATAGCATCTGCTGTTCACAAGTCAAAGAATGAAGCTAAACAGACCTTGCTGTTATTGGTCATGCAGATCTAGGGAGTCAAAAAGTGAAATTTATGACTTGTCAAGGCAAAGGGTCCCTGGCACACTGAGGCGTTAAGGAAGGATTCCTTGTATGCACTGGTAAATAGAAAATAGATGAAGCCACAAAAATGTTAAAATACCCTCAGCATTAGTGTGATTTGTATTTAGATTAACTGACAGCCAAAAAACTATTAAAATTTTTCAGAATCTTATAAAAAATAAAAAATGTTCCAAGAATAATACAAAAAGGCTATGGGGGAAATGTCAGCTTGCAGGAGGCCTCAAGAGGCTACATGCTAGGAGCAGCAAGCAAGAAATAGGGCTATTTTCATACAGATTTTCTTAAAATAGCAGTATGGAATCTGCTCAGTCCAAAATGGAATTACTGGCAATCAAAAGAAAATCCTCACTGATGAGTATAACATCATCCATAAACTTAAATTAACTCCCCCGAAATTTAAAATATAATTTCCAAACTAGGGACTACAGTATTAAACTATGACAAAATCCTGGACTTGATATAACAGAAGGAGTTAAGAGGAGGAGGGAGAGTCAGGATAGATCTGGGACAACACAGAAGGACCTAGGATCTGGTGGTGGTAATGCAATAACTTTTACATCAAAACCATAAATGCTAGGGCCAGAGCGATGGCTCAGTGGTAGGCTGTTTGTCTTGCACCCGGCTGACCTAGGACAGACCACAGTTCGATCCCCTCCCATATGGTGCCATACGGTCCCCCTAGTCAGGAGCAATTTCTGAGCGCATAGCCAGGAGTAACCCCTGAACATCACCAGGTGTGGCCCAAAAACAAAACAAAAAAAAGAACCAAAAAATTAATAAAACCATAAATGCTAAGACTATCAGAACCATATTACCTAAATGACAACCAAAAAATACAATTTCCAGTTAATATAATTTCCAAATGATTTAGTAATCAATATAGAAGAGATGATGCCAAGCAAATAGAACAAAATGGAAGTCAGAAGTCAATTCGTGGTATGTGACATGTTTCATATCTGAACTGTAAAACCAAAGTTTTGGGTGATAGATTTTATAAAAGATTGCTATTGTGGGGCCAGAGTGATAGCATAGCAATAGGGTTTTTGCTTTGTACACAGCTGACCCAAATTTGATTCCAGGCATCCCATATGGTCCCCTTGGCCTGCCAGGAGAGAAGTCAGAGAGAAGAGCCAGGAGTAACCTCTGAGTGCCAGCAGGTGTGACCCGAAAACAAAAACAAACAAAAGATTGCAGTTGATACTGGAAAATGAAAAATTACTGCTTCTGAATCTTTAGGGAAAATATTCCTTAGACCAGATCGATAGTACAGCAGGAAAAGCATTTCTCTCACCCATAACTTGACTGATTTTGATCCCTGGAACTAACTCCAGTAAGATCCCAATGATAGAGCCAGGAGTAAGTCCTGAGAGAGCCTGGGTGTGGCCCATACATGAAAAAAGGAAAGAAATCCTTTCTATGCTACCACCTTTTTTAATCTTTATTAAATGCATATGTACAACCTAGAACTTGATTCCTGATCTGTCAGAGCATCTTCATTATTACTAAACTAACACCCAAACTAATGTAGTGTCTTATGCATGATTTAAGGGTAACATTGTTAGTTTTTTTTTCAAATGCTATTAAACAGTACACATTCAGACATCAAACAAAAGCAATCCCTAGTGCAATTTTAAAACCTACTAATGAATAACTTCCTATGAATGTACAGATAACAGAAAGCAAGAGCTTTCTTGAGTGCATATGTAAAATACGGGTTTGTGTTTCTTAGTTTCTCTCGAGACCAAAAACCACATAGTAAATTTACCATCAATATATCGCCTCACAGCACTCAAACATTAACTGAATTGATTAGTCAATGGCACAGCATCCTCTCAGTCCCCAAACAAGCAACCTCAAAATTATTCTAGTATCTTTTCTCTTCTCTACTACTTTCCTCTAGGCCTATAATCAATCAGTAACTTGTCAATATTTATGCCCCCCTGATATTTCTACATTCAGTTTATGTTTTCTCACAACCAAACACCTAAAATCAAGTTTTAATCAAGTCTTCTAAATATTCCAATCCTTTAATATTTTTGTCCTCAATTAGCAATGTAATTCTCATTAGCCATCTACTCAACACCTACTGTGCTTTAAAAAGCAGGAAAAAGGGGCCGCAGAGGTAGCACAGCCGGTAGGGCATTTGCCTTGCACGCATTTGAACCAGGACAGATGATGGTTTGAATCCAGGCATACAATATGGTCCCTCGAGCCAGCCAGGGTCAAGTTCTGAGCACAGAGCCAGGAGTAACCCCTGAACACTGCCAGGTGTGGCCCAAAACAAAACAAAACAAATCAGGAAAAAAGCACTGGAAATGAGTTTGTATTTTCAGCTAAAAAAAATTAATATACTGAGATTGCTTCCAGCTTAAATGTTCGTGTAAGAGCAGTGGTGGGAACATGCAAAGATAACATCCAATTAATGCTGGTTTTATGTAACATTTAATCCAATCAGGACAAATGCCATATTGTGAGAGGGCCATTTAAACAGATTATGAAAAGCCACTAGGAGCTGAGACAGATGACTGACAGCAAGAAAATAGAAACCAGAGTCCTACAAATTCAAGAAAGAGAATTCTACAGAAAACTAGGTGAGCTTAGAAGAGATCTCTGTGCTCCAAGAGAAACAAAGATTGGTCAGCAACTTAGCTGCATGTTTGTGAAAACAGTGCTGAACCCAGATACAAAACCCAGAAATTATTGAACAATTCTGTTAATTGTTAAATTAAGAATCGTTAATTCTTAAAACATTTTCTTCTTGATTAAGATTACAACACTTTGCAAGTATCCCTACTACCTTCTTACTAGGTGTTTATTCACAGTGTATTTTGCTATTGCCAATTCTACACTGCCTACCTCTAAAATTTGTAGTGTCCCACACCCAAGTCTCTACTCTTTCTTCTATCTAAACTGTCTATTCTATCTTATAAATTTTTTTTGCGGCCACAGCTAGTGACACTCTTGGGTTACTCTTGGCTATGTACTCAGAAATTGCCCAAGCTTGGGGGACCATATGGGACACTGGGAGATTGAACCGAGGTCCATCCTAGGCTAACGTGCACAAGGCAGATACCTTACCGCTTGCATTTTATTTTATTTTTTAATAGTTTTAATTCTTTTTTCATAAATATTCTTATTTTTACCAAAGTGGATTACAAATCATTCACAGTAAAATTTTAGGTATATAGTGACATTGAATCAAGGGCATTCCCACCACCAATGGTGTCTTCCCTCTCCCACCTTGTTCCCAGCAAGCATCCCATATCATTCTCCTTTGCTCCCTGGGCTGCTAGTGTAAATGGTCCCCTCTGTGTCTAGCTTGTTGTAGATTGAGTACTGATCCTATTGTCACTGGCTTTGGTACCTAAGTCTGATCTTTTTTTATTTCTACTCAATGTTCATAAGACTGTTTGGTCTTGGTAATCTCCATTATATCCACCTCAGTTTGAGAGGCAGAACAAGATGGTTCAAGTTATGTGGTTTTGTTTGAAGGAAAGAAGAAAAAGAAAAAGAAAAAGTGGGGTCAAAATCAAACAAGCAAAAAATGGGAGGAATCCTTCTTGAGGCTATAAATATCTGTTTAGGAGAAGAAAGGGAAAACGGAAGAAAAACATAGCAAAAATACTTAAAAAAAAAAAAACTACAAACCCGAAACACACCACAACAACCAAACAATAATCACAATCCCAAAATTAAAACAAAACAGACCTCAAAAATATAAATCAACACAAAGCAAAACAAAACAAACACAAAACAAAAAACAATACAATAAAAATTAATTTGTGGGTTTTTTTTTTTTTTTTTGCATAGGCACAGAAAATATTGGGGAGATTAGAAAGGGAATTCCCTTGGCCTAAGAGATACAGGGTTTCTCCGCCCTTGAAGTATACTGTCACGCGCATAACTCCAGGTTTCCTATCTGTTTGTTTACTCCCCCCTGGGTCCTTTTGTGGTGTCTGGAAACTATCTGCTCAGTGATGAATGATGAGATCAGGCCTCTGAAACTAGAGGTCTTGGTATTTGCATAGGGCATAGGATGGAGATTAGGATGGAGTCTTTATGGTTCTAAAAGTTCTATTCCATCACTGGTGTTTTAATCAGTCTTCTATAGTTAGTGGTCTTGGTTTTTGCATGGATACTAGGTCAAAGCCTAGGATGAAGTCTTCCATTATATTTCCAGAAGTTCTGCTCAATTATAGTTGTCACAGTCAGACCTATGGCATTAGAGATCTTGGTTGTTGTACTGATCATAGACCAAAGCCTAGACTAGGAATGTTTTTTTGATCCCAGAATAAGTTCTGTTCAGTCATGGTTGTCACAGTCAGTCTTCTGTACTTAGTGATCTTGGCTTTTGCACAGATCAAAGAATGACATATCTTCTGGTTTCACCTTATGATGGTGAGGTAAGACAACCTGTTCTTAGATCAAGTTGTTGCCATTTCCTCATTATCAGGGTGTCATATCAAATGGGTGTCAGAGCAGTATTAAGAATGTCCCAGAGGGAATTTGGTTCTTTGAGGTGTTGCATAGAACTATGTCAGTTCTATGTCTGAGATCTAGGGTTCCAGTTTGAACGACCATGGGTCTAATCACGTGGATTCTAAGTTGGGACCACATGACATATGTTTAAGGTGGAAGGTGCCCCAGTAATATAAAATGTATGAGTTCTTATCACTAGTAAATAAGAACTTGTTTCTATATGTAAAATTTCCTCTTTTTTTAGTATGCCTATACAAAAAAAAATTGGTGCTATGTCACATTGTTGGTACAATTGGTTGTGAGAGTGTCAGGCACCATTATCTCTGTGCCCTGGTTCTGAGCTGAGCTTTTATCCCAGGCAAGACTTTTTCTTGTAGGTTTTTGTACCAAGCAGAACTAAAACAGGTGGAGTTAAGAAAGAGAAGAAAATAAGATCAGGCTTGAAAAATAACGAGTTTAAAAAAAAAAAGTAATTAAGGGAGCAAAGTAATACCTTACATTTGGTTATAAACAGGTTAAGAGGTAGTATTCTGGATGTCTTAAACTTATAGAGAAAATATAGACTTCCTCATTGTCTTTTGGGAGTATTTTTGTGGTTGGTAAAATCCAGGGCACATTTTTTTACACACCCTGGTCTTGTTGAGTTTGAGGAGTACTTTGCGGCAGAAGGGTTTGGGTAGAGTTCTTGCATTGGCGGTCCTTCTGCTGACCCCTAAATTTTAAACCTCCCTAAATGCTGACAATTTCTAGGTTTATATATTTACACACACTTAAATCAACATACATGGTCAATTATCTAACTAAAATCTATACTAGGATACTCCATTAGCATCACAAATGTAATCATTTTTGAAACAAAGCTCTTGATTCTACCTACCCACTGTCAGGAATACCTCTTCTCATTGCTAACTATTTTATTCCTGCTTTACTTACAATACCTATATCTATTTAAACAAACCCTAAGATAAATCCTTAAGTTATATTTTCTTCACTTCCAAATCCATTACATGAAAACAACTTGTATAGATTGAGTACTTAATTATGTCACAGAACAACCCAGCCTCCTTCACATCCATTCTACTAGAAGGCCCAGCAGCCCCATCCACAGTCTAGTTTCACAGTTATCAATCTCAAGAGACACCAAGCCAAAGAATCATGCCACTGTTATAGTTCCTGAAGTTCCTGGAGTATGACACCTCCAACTCCTATGTTACCGACAGTCCAGTTGGAGCATAGCAAATTAGACATAATATTGAAATAATAGTAGTAATATTGAAGCCCTCCAAACGCAATAACCGAAAACCAGAAGGTATTTGGGTTTTCAGCAAACCCAAACCATCAAGAAACAATTCAGTAACTTCTCAATGATTTTAATAAGACCATTGCAAGATATAATATTTTCCAAACTTTCTATTCTTTGAATATTCCATTTGCCATGTTGCTGCAACAAGAAATATGAAGTAAATTATTTTTTGCCTGCTACAGAAGCAGATTTTTGGGGTTGTGGGAACTGGGAACAATGTGGAGGAAAGTCACTATGATGGTAGGTTGGTACTAAAACCTAAAATTCCCCCAAAAAAAACTGTTTTATGAACAACTTTTAAACCATAGTGTATAAATAAAGTTAGGGAAGAAAAATGCCACATAATGGTTTGTGCATCTCCATCATTGAATCATTTCAATCTAAATCACTACTATCATTTCTTCCCTGAAATATTTCAGTAAACCTTCACTGATTTATACGCTTCAGTTCTTAAATGATTCCACTGACTATACCATAAGTTATTCCTTTAAAAGAGTAAGTCATTAAAGGAAGAGGAGGAGGAATATTTCCTTGTATAATTTAGAAAAATCAATTTAAAAATTGCATCTAATAACTATAAACTCTTAGAAGAAAATATAAGTGAGAGTTCCAGAGTCTTTGAATAGGCAGTAATTTCTTAGATAGAACGCCAGAGGATAGGCAGTATCAGGGAAAAATAAACTAGAGTACATCAACTAAAATTTCAACAAAGGACATAACAAGTAAAAAAGCAATCTGGAAAATGGGAGAGAATATTTGCAGTGCATATAACTAATAAAGGGTTAACAAAAACAAACACATATTTACATGCACATGAACACACACTCTACAGCTCAAAGGCAACATAAATACTGATGCAAAATTGAACATAAGTTCTCCAAAAATGATATTCAAATGTTAACAAGTATATAAAGAGATGTTCAATATTACTAACTAGAGAAATGCAAATCAAAATCAAAACCACAACCACCTCATTAAGATAGCTAAAATGGTTACTATCAAAATCCTTAAAATTGGGTAAGCATATGGATAAACTAAAACACATGCACTATTTCTGGAAAGGCAAATATGTACAATTGCTAAGGAAAACCTAGCAGTTCTTGAAAAAATTAAAACATGATCCATATTTTATCTGAATCACATAAAACAGCAATTCCACTTCTGAGTGTATGGGTTAAAAATGAAAGCAGGAGGGGCCAGAGAGATAGCACAGCCTTGCAAACAGCCAATCCAGGATGGATGGTGGTTCAAATCCCAGTATCTCAATTGGTCCCCATGCCTGCCAGGAGCAATTTCTGAGCACAGAGCCAGGAGTAACCCCTGAGCACCACTGGGTGTGGCCCCAAAAATCAAATTTAAAAAAAGCAGGATAATGAAGGGCAGACTGGACTTTTAGTAGTCAACACAATATTACAGACATATGTAGATTTTTAATGATGCACCCCTAAAACTGTAGTATAATAATGCAGTTTTATCTAAAAAAAAAAAGTCTGAGAGGCAGGGAATGGAAGAATAAATGACAAAGGTGAACTGGCAAAAGGAATGTAGGGTGGACTGATGAGCAGATTAAGAACATGTGGAAAACAAGGGTTGGTGCGATACTACAGCAGTAGGGTGCTGCCATGCATAAAACCAATATGGGTACAATATGGGATCTCATATACAGCTGGTCCCCTGTACACTGCCAGGGTATAGGGGGTGTAGGGATAGGAGTAACTCTTGAGCACTGTCCAAAAAGAAAAAGAAAAAGGAAAAAAAAAACATGGGAAATACAAATGATCTAAATTGTATTAAGATAATAGGTTCTCAGAGATACTGCTCAGTAACTTACAAAATCTGCCTTGCAAGTATCTTCATAAGATGAGTTCAATCCCAGGTGCTGCCAAAAACACAAAGCGCAATCCTGACAGCTTTGCTGTTTTGAGACTGGTGGCTCTGCTCTAGGCATGTGAAATCACAATAGGGTAGTGGGATTCAGATGAGCACAGAAACCAAAGGATGCTTGAGCACTGCATTCAGGAATCGAGATCACTGGCAAGTCGGGGTATGATACTATAGCCACCCCAGCAGGCAATACAACTAGTTATGATTACCATAATTGAGTTGTGGCAACAAGAAGCATGGGAGCAGCCCCAAAATTTGGAGAGACTACACCTGAGTGGAAGAACAGTTGCCTGGTGTGTGAAAACCAAGAGCATAAGTAAAAGATAAATGAGCAACATGGTCTCGCATGTGCTTAAGTATGACATGTTTGTCATCACAAGGACAACATCCACATCAATTATGGGAGAGGAAATAAGTGGATACCCATACATACACATATAGATTACATTTAATCCTGAGTAGTATTAAGAAAGAAACTGACACGCATGATTAACATGCATGAGACTTGAGAACATTATATAAAGAGAAAATAGTCAAGACACCAAAGGAACAGCACTAATTAATGATTAATTAACTACTTGATCAATTAATATTAACAATACAATTCCTAGAAAAAGAAATTACAATTAAGGGGCTGTGGATAGAATTCAATGGCAGAGCACTTGCCTTGCACATGTGAGGCTCAGGGTTCCATTCCCACACAACCAAAAAAAAAAAAGTGCCAGAAGAAATTATATAATTAAGATTGCAGCATTGGATTGGTGGGGGGAAGCAGCTGGGTAGAGAGAGAGTAATAAAGAGTTATAGAAAAGGCAAAGTTACAATTTTACAAAATGAAATGAGATCTAGAGATGGGTCGTGGTGATTAATGTCACTGTAGAAGAAGAGGGTGTGTTTTGTCTTTTTTGTATATCTAAAACCCAACTGCAAACATGCTTAAAATCATGTGCTTAAATAAAGATAATTTTAAAAAAAGTTACAGTGCCACATTTGCTTATTAATTATTCATTCTATCCTCTATGACAAAACAATCTTATTAAAAACTATATCCTTAACTCCAGAATTTATGCAAAAATAATAAAAAATGAGTATTCTAACCTGTTTTTCAACACTTTTCTAAACATTTACAATTTGTAATTATTGGAGGCAGTAGCTATAGTAGGTAGGGAGCTTTGCATTGAACACAGCTGATCCAGGTTCAATTCCCCAGCACCTTATATGATCCCCTGAGCATCGGAAGGAACTACTACTAAGCACAGAGGTAAGAATAAGCCCTAAGCATAACAAGGTGTGTCCCCAATAAGTAAATAAATAAAATTTTAGTTGTTATATAGTCTATTCAATCCTCTTTCCCTCTAAAGAATATCCTGAAAATTGTTCCTTCGAAAACTTCAACTTTGATAAAGAGTAGCTAATAAAAATCCTGTTAAACTAGGGCTGGAATGATAGCATAGCAGTATAGTGGTAAGGCATTTGCCTTTCACGTGGCTGATCCAGAACAGACCTCAGTTTGATCCCCGGCATTCCATATGGTCCCCCAAGCCAGGAGCGATTTCTGAGCACATAGCCAGGAGTAACCCCTGACTGGGTGTGGCCCAAAAAACAAACAAACAAACAAACAAGCAAACAAAAATCCTGTTAAACAGCCAGCTATAACTCTATTCATCTATCAGATCTCAACTCAAGAAAACATATCTTATACTTAACCCTGTTTTGGGGTTGTTTTTTTTTTGGGGGGGGGGGGGTTTAGGGTCACACCCAGAAGCACTCAGGTTACTACTGGCTCTGAGCTCAGTAATTGCCCCTGGCAGGCATGGGGGACCACATGGGATGCCAGGATTCGAACCACTGGCCTTTTGCATGAAAGGCAAATGCCTTACCCCCATGCTATCTCACTGGCCCCTAAACCTTTTTCTTTTTGGGTTTTTTTGGGGTTTTTTGTTTTGTTTTGTTTTGTTTGTTTTTTTGGTTTTTGGTTTTTGGGTCACACCCAGCAGTGCTCAGGGATTACTCCTGGCTCTAAGCTCAGAAATCACTCATGGCAGGCACAGGAGACCATATAGGATGCCGGGATTTGAACCACTGTTCTTCTGCATGCAAGACAAATTCTTTACCTCAGTGCTATCTCTCCGGCTCCAATCTAAAAAAAATTTTTTTTTTTTGGTTTTTGGGTCACACCCGGCAGTGCTCAGGGGTTACTCCTGGCTCCATGCTCAGAAATTGCTCCTGGCAGGCACGGGGGACCATATGGGGCACCAGGATTCGAACCGATGACCTTTTGCATGAAAGGCAAACGCCTTACCTCCATGCTATCTCCCGGGCCCCCAATCTAAAAAAATTTTAATGGATAAGGCAAGTTTTACTATCTAGTGAAATCATTTACTATCTAGTAAATCATTGTTTACAAAAAATAAAAGAAATGCATTTTCTTTCATCCTTTATAAAATTCTTTCAAGTCCAGAATGGCATAACACACACAGTACATATCTCTCATTTGGGGGGGTGAGGGGCGTGAGAATCACACATCCATTGATGCTAAGGGATTACTCCTGACTCTATACCCAGGCCTTGCAGTACTCAGGATGTCAGGGATAGAACCTTGTTGGCTGTGTACAAGGCAAGCACCTTACATGCTGTGCTAATAGCTTTAGTCACTCATTTACTTTACAGAAATATGACTTTTTTCACTATGAAAAGTATAAAAATAACTTCAACTGAGTAATAATAAATGGATAGTTATTTTGTTTTTAAAAAGGATTAATTTTCCATCTATTGGATTATTTCCCTAAATGTGCAAATCATACAGTATTTAGCAGCTATAATTTTATGTAAATACTTGTGTTATTCTTTCTAACAAAATTACTAGAGATAAAATTTAACTTTATAATGTAAAGTTAATTTTATATTACAATGTAATAAACATTCCCCAAAAATGTTTACTACAGGTTCAATATCTAAATGCAGAGTACAAAATGATTCACATATTTCAATATTAAGAGAGAAACTATGTATAATTTATACCTACAGTGCAAGAAAGGGAAAAACTGCTTGTGTCAGCCTTAGGAAACAAACAACCCTATCAAGTGACCAACTAGAACAGATTCACACCAGAGGCTCAATAAATAACAGTAATGATGACAACCTCCTCTCATAACTACATTACAGTCTATTGTCCACATCTGATTATACTAGTCTAGACCTTGGATAAGCACATACACACATTTTCACTGAGAGTGTTCTGGGCTTGCTGTGACCCCCATTAGTAGCAACTGTCAGCTTTTCTTTTTTAAACATCTTCACCACAGATGAGAAAGGAAAGTTACCACTCTATTTTTATATCCCCAACAACTTGAAAACATATTCACTTCCTTCCTGAACTGGCAATTCTGACATTTTATTTTCTCTAGAATTAATTATAGAAAATAGTCACAAACCAAATCTAAGTGAAAATAATGTTTAAAAAAACATCTTTCTGTAATACAAGTACTAAAACTTAACTTCACAGAATGTAACTCTATTAACTAATCTTATACTGCATAATTACTACCAGCTTTTATATAGCTGGCTCCTTCCCTCCTATTATACTCCCTTTCACTATTCCACACAAATATGAAATGTTCAATATATCACAAAAATCCTTAAATTATTATCAGTATCTTTGCAAAGCAAATGTCTTATAGCTATGAGAGGAAACAAAAGTTCTAATATCAAAAGCACACACCTGAAACTTGAGATCAAACTTGTAATCAATAGAAAATATTTATTTTGGTGATGTTTTGGAGTCAGGTGGTACGCAACGGGGCCTACTTCTGGCTCTGTACTGAGAATCCTGGTCATGCTTGTGAAACTATATGTAGGGCTGGAGATCAAACCCAGCACCTGCTTAGTATTTCCCAGTCTAAATATATATAAATAAATTTCTAATTCCTTTTAACAGACCACATACATATTTAGACATAGTTCTCAACTGAGAACAAGTTAAGGCGCCAGGACTTCAACTGTGGATGCTAATATCCCTAATCATGGGGATCATCAATGCATTTATACACTTTACAAAGACTAATGTAAAAATAGAAAGTACTTCTAAATTGGGGCCAGCATAATAGCACAGCAGGTAGGGTATTCTCCTTGTACCTGGCTGACCCAGGTTTGATCCTCAGGGTCCCATATGGTTCCCAAGCTTGCAGGAGTGATTCCAGAGCATAGAGACAGGAGTAATCCCTAAGTACCTTCAGAGGTAGCCCAGAAACAAACAAACAAACAAAAAACAAAAACAACAACAACAACAAAAAACAAAGAAGTATGCAAAAGCATTAGCCACTTCCAAAAAGAGTTCATAATAATTTAATATAAATTTCAAATATAACAAGATTAGAGTCAGACTACAAAGTATTTGGCAACCATTTTTGGACATTAACTACTAAAACCACTAGCTGGACATTTTAAAACTCGTAGTAGTAGTAGTAGTAGTA
>PVKC010022158.1:0-17819 GCA_004027635.1 Crocidura indochinensis
TATGACAATGAAAAATCCATAGAGCTGAGTATTGGTGAAGGAGGAGAAGGTTTCTTTTGGTGCACTGAGTGTACGGAAGTAGCATTGGTATGCACAGTCAGCGGGGGCAGGAGGATCTCAAAAAGTACTGCTTAAATATGTCATGACAGGAAGTCTGCAGGAAGGGCTGTTTGAGCCGCACCAGGCAGAGACTTTCATCGTTGATTGAACCAGAAGTAATGGGGGGATGTAAACTGCTTGACTCTAGCTGATCCCCATTACTCTTCACATGCGCAAGGTCCGCTCTTGGGGCTCAAGCCAGGCACTGCTTCATGACTCAGTGACCTAAAGTTCCTCACTCTTAACAGTACTGCCCTTGATAGGAGTCCTCAGCAACAGGATTGCAGAACTCAGCAATCAGAATTTCCCTACCATTATTTCCAGTTGTCTGTATTGAGCTCTGCTGTGAGTATCCAGATTAGGGTCTCAGGACTGCCCCTGTTTTTATGGACTCCTATAGCGGAAACATATGGTCCTATTCCTCACATACTGGAAAGGTGTGTGAAGGCTCTGATGAAATGTAAAAGCTGGGGTAATGCTGGGGTCCATAGACTGTCATTGGAGTAAGCATGAGGGTCTTTCTTTCCCTCTTACACAGTTTTGGAGAAAAGCAAATACACAACTAGAACATTCTTTTTTTTTTTTTTTGGGCCACACCCAGTGACGCTCAGGGGTTACTCCTGGCTGTGCGCTCAGAAGTCACTTCTGGCTTGGGGGACCATATGGGAAACCGGGGGATCGAACCGCGGTCCGTCCTAGGCTAGCATAGGCAAGGCAGGCACATTACCTCCAGTGCCACCGCCCGGCCCCTAGAACATTCTTCTTTATGTAGAACAGGAATAGATGGGAAACTCCTGAGTCCTGAGCTGACACATAGATAACTCAGCAGGCCTTGTTATTCTAGGGCCCTTTCTGGGATCTTGTGTCACTAATAGTATCAGAGTGACTGTCTTTTTTCGTTTGTTTGTTTTTGGGCCACTCCCAGTGACGCTCAGGGATTACTCCTGGCTATGCGCTCAGAAGTCGCTCCTGGCAGGCACGGGGGACCATATGGGAAACTGGGGGATCGAACCTCGGTCCATCCTAGGCTAGCGCAGGCAAGGCAGGCACCTTACCTCCAGCGCCACCGCCCGGCCCCGTGACTGTCTTTTTTAGAATGGTACTTGGTTAATAGCAGAGCATTTTTATTTCAAGAATTATGCATGATTTTAAACTAGTATGGATTTTTTAAAATTCACCCAAGATAGTTGAAGATGCATATTATAAGCCTGCCCAATACTTATAAATCTTCTTAGTGGGGATGGACCCAGGAATCTGATTTTTTGTTTTGTTTTAGGGTCACACCTGGTTGTGCTCAGGGGTTACTCCTGTCTCTGTGCTCAGAAGTCTCCCCTGGCAGGCTCTGGGTGCCGTACGGGATGCCGGGAATCAAATTGGGGTCCATTCCGGGTTGGCTGTGTGCAAGGCAAATAAATGCCCTACCACTGTGCTGTCTTTTTGGCCTCAGGAATCCGATTTTGATGCAGGTAGAATGAGAACCCTGACGTAGACAGTTTCTGTTCTTGGACCAGGTGCTTAGGTGGGCAAGGGCTACTGGGTCATCTTTGGTCCTCCTTTTGACTGCTACAGAAGGGGGCTTGGAGGAGATGGTGGAGGAGCTCAATAGCGGGAAGGTGATGTACGCCTTCTGCAGGGTGAAGGACCCCAACTCTGGCCTGCCTAAGTTCGTGCTTATCAACTGGGTATGTATAACTGTAGGACATTGAATTTTCATCTTTGTATGATATAGAACACATCCCTCCCTCCCTTTCTTTTTTTCCTTTCCCCTTCCATCTGTCCCCTCCTCTCTCACCTTCCCCCCTATTCTTCTCCCTTCCCTCCTCCTTTTTCTCTTTTCTCCTTTCCCTCTCCTCTTACTTTCCCACTTCCTTTCCTCCCTCCTTTCCTTTCTTCCCCTTTTGTGGTTGAAGCAGTTGGGGACTTAAGGCTTGTGAAGGAACAATGCCTTCAGTAGATTAACTTACTATGACCCAAAATATTCTTAGTATAGAATTTACTCCGCAAGCTCAGAATTATGTGCACAAATAGACAGTAACTACAAGAAATTCCTGCCCCCCCCCCTTTTTTTTCCTGCAGGGTAGTTTATTCTAGGGGACAGAGGGCATAGACAAGAGTAGGGTTCTATTCTAACCAAGTGCTTACTGAGGACCAGGGGACTATGAGGTAGCTCTCCTTAGTGGGAGCTGTAGTGGGGACTCTCCTGTAGTCTTTACTGCCATAGGAGCCCTTCTGAGCTTGGAAGCAAGGGGTCTTTCCTGCTTAGTACGGGTTTCTGTCTGTCCTTCTCTTCTAGGACGTAGGAAAACTGCAAGGTTCATGGGGGAGGAAGTGGCTTTGTGGGGATGCTTGGGTTATGCTGGGATGTTGCATGGAGGCTCATTTTGTATGTTATTATGCAGACTGGTGAAGGTGTGAATGACGCACGGAAGGGAGTATGTGCTAACCACGTCAGCACCATGGCCAGTTTTCTGAAGGTAAGGGCCGCCTAATCCTGTCTACTCCATAAAGGTTCTCACAGAATTTACGTAGTCCCAAGTTTCCTAAGTGTGCGTGATTGGGAATTATACCCAAGATAGAAGACTGTTCTGGATTCTATTGCTGAATCTAGAATTTGGGCTGCCCCTGTTATTCTACAAGTCTGGGGGCAGTCAGGAGACAGACAGAGTCTTCTGTAGGCTGCTCTTTGTATCCTTTTTAACTGCATGGAACTCTGGGCTAATTTTATTAACACCATAAATATTTTCAGTTTTGTTTTTGGATCACACCAGCAGTGCTGGGAGGGACTACAATCAATCATCTCCAGGCTCTGGGGACCGTGTAGTGCAGGGATCAAACCTGGGCTCATACGTGCAAAGCCTTTGCTCTAAACCTTTGAGTTGTCTCGCTCAGATACTGTTTCCCTGTCAGAAATTGGAAGAAAGTTGCTTGCCAAATTATGCACATTCACTTTGATGCATTTTATTTTGGGCCATATCCATGGTGGTCATCACATAATGAGCCATTCTTAGTTTCAAAGCATTTTATCAAAAAGCACTTGCCCACTTCCAGTTAATTTTCATTTTTTAACTGTCAAATAAACTTAAGCCTTTGATTTCCTATTCTGCCACCACTTCTTTAGCTATGCTTCAGTTTGGCCTTGTAATAGCTAAGAGAAAAGGCCTCATGTTTATTGGATGTTTAATAACAGTGAGGGAGATCATGGTTTTGGTTTTATAGGAAAAAACATTGGGGGTTTACATTTGTACAAAGCACATTCATTTCCAAGTTTATTTAAAGTTTATTTGGGGGGCCTGGAAGGAGTAGATAGTGTTTGCTGATAGACCTGGCAGTGCTCAGGGTTTCCTGGCTTTGTGCTGAGGGATCACTCTTGGCTATGTTCGGGACCATATGGAGTGCTGGGGATTGTCTGCGGTAGGCTGTATCATTTCTCTGATACCCCTTTAGGTTAATTTTCATTGATAGAACCATTTATTTCCTATGTGGTGCCAGGTATGAAATCCAGGTCTTCACACATAAGATGCAAGCAACATCTGCAGCCCCAGAATGAGGCCTTTTAACTGCTTTCAAATGCCTGAGCTGTTCACTAAACCTTAACAGGGAAGATACAGTGTCATAGAACAAGTCTGAGCACTGTAGAGCTTTGGGACTTTGCACATGAGCTGGGACAAGGATGGAAATTCTCCTTAGTGTGGTTTGAGCTTTTCAGGTGACTTTGACCGTCAGTTCCTCACCCAAGAGCTGGGCAGCAGTGTTTAGTAATCTGCAGACTGTGTGCAGCCTTTCATTAATGGTTGCTTCTGCTTTAGGGGGCCCATGTGACCATCAATGCGAGGGCTGAGGAGGATGTGGAACCCGAGTGCATCATGGAGAAAGTAGCCAGAGCCTCAGGTGCCAACTACGCCTTCCACAAGGAAAGCAGCCGCTTTCAGGATACGGGCCCCCAGGCCCCAGTGGTGAGTGCTTCAGCAGGAATGAATGCAGTTTCCAGTGTCAAGAATTGGGAACTTTTGGGGGTTTGAGCAGTAGTACAGCACACATTGCCTTATACATGCCAGCACAGGTTCAATTTCTGGTATCCCATATGGTCCCCCAAGCCTACCAGGAGTGATTCCTGAGTGCAGAGTCAGGAATTTTCCCTGAGCATTGCCAGGTGTGGCTGAAAAAAAAATATCTGGGAACCTGCCCTCTCCATGTTATTCCCAAGAGGCTTGGGCTGGCTTCCCTGGCTTCCATTCCCTCAGCCTTATCCAGGCACAAGCTGGCCATGGGCCTAACATTGGCAATTGTATTTTTGCTTTTTTGTTTTTGGGCCACACCCGTTTGACACTCAGGGGTTACCCCTGGCTATGCGCTCAGAAGTTGCTCCTGGCCTGGGGGGACCATATGGAACGCTGGGGGATCCAACCATGGTCTTTCCTTGGCCAGTTCTTGCAAGGCAGACACCTTATCTCTAGTGCCATCTTCTGGGCCCCTGACAATTGTTTTGTTGAGGCAGGTAATAGGTACTTAATGAGCCTGAGGAGTGGTCTTTGACTTTGCCTCTTGTTCAGCTATGGAGTGGCTTAAAACAATGCTGTGTAGTTACAGGTCCATTGCAGGGCCGAGTGCTGCAAGGTCTCAGCGTTGTGCTGAGAATTGTGGCCTGTGTTTACCCTAGTCCCAGGTTGGGAGCCAGGTCCTCTTGAGTACATCTGTAGTGTGTGAAGAGTCCATGAGCACTTCAGTGGTGCTCTGTGATGGTAGTCCGTCCTCCTGACAACTCCTTTTGGACTTTTGGCTTCCAGGAACTTCATGGCCCTCAATAGAGGTCCTGGTTGCCCTGGCTTTGTACAGAGGGGCCTGATGCAGATAGAGACCCCTCCAGTGTTGTCTGGAGGTGAGTGTTCCCCCTTTACAGTTACTCAGGCCTTTCTAAACTCTGGCTTAGGTTGTAAGGATTAGTTGATCACACTACCTTCTAGCAGGAGTTGTACAGTAACAGTTCTAGATCTTGCTCTTGATGACCCAACAGTGAATTCTCTGTTACTGCAGGGCTCTGTGTACCAGAAAACAAATGCTGTGTCTGAGATCAAAAGGGTTGGCAAAGACAGCTTCTGGGCCAAGGCTGAGGTGAGTGCTTTTCTGAATATAATAGTAATGATTTATATTTAAGGAGTGAATAATTTGCATCTTTATCTCATGTCTGAGGTACACATGAGTATTTTACTTGTTCTCAGTTTATCTCACTCTTAAGTTTATGGAACAAATGTTCTTCTTAACATCAAACTCAGATTTAGAGATTCAGAGGGGTCAAATAACATAGCTACTATCGATATGTCAGCCACCCAACATCAAGTCCTGTGTCAGCTGTAGCTTCCCAGGTGGTTTATAATGTGGTACTATTTGCTGAAGGCATGACTCACTATGTTCATTTTGGGTGGGATTAAGAGGACATTACCTTTCCAATAAGTGTGGGGCTGATCTTGGAGAACTGGCGATGGCTCTTGGCAGAAGGAAGAGGAGAACCGGAGACTAGAGGAGAAACAGCGCTTGGAAGAGGAGAGGCAGCGCCTGGAGGAGGAGTGGCGGGAGCGGGAGCTGCGGGAGGCTGCCAGGCGGGAGCAGCACTATGAGGATCAGGGCAGGAAGGCTGCTTCACAGAGGTGAGCTTAGAGCAGGTGGAGCTGCCCCTGTTTCAAGGAGGCCAGGTAGAGTCTTGAGTGAACTGGGTTCCAACTCTTTTCTTATCTCTTTACCCAAGCAGGAATTGTGGCCAGCAAGAAGTGGTCTCAAGGAACAGAGAAAACCAGGTCAGATTTGGTAGTATGAGGGTGTCCTCAATTGCTGAGGTCTTTTCCTGAAGTGGTTTGGAGACTTCCTGCTGCAAGGCACGGGGGATGTGTGTATTGCATTTTGCAGACCTAGACTGCTCGATGTGGCCCATTGAGCTTAGGAGGGGGCTGAGGAGGATTCTGCTAGGGCATGCATCTAGATGAGAACCTGGGGCACCAGGTATGCCACTAATAGTGGAGAGAAGAGCAGATACCCTGGCGTGTACCTTAGCCTAGTCCCAGAAGATGCCCTGTGAGCCCTTCTACTGTGTATTTACTTCCCGATGCCTGACACAGCTGTTATTAACTGGGCAGACCCGTGGGCTCCTGGGTACTTATTCATGGCAGGCTCAATGTGTGCCCTTTCAGGAGCCTCTTTGCCAGCAGGCAGTGCATCCACGGGAGATTTTCAAGCAGAAGGAGAGGGCCATTTCCTCCTCATCTGTCTCCACTTCTCAACCAGGTAAGACATTCCTCTAGGTCTAGCCATGAGGTCTGGGCAGAGTCTGGGCCCCCATGCAGAGCTCCCTCAAAGTAGTAAAGGCATGACAGGTATGGGAGTGAGCCTGAACCTGTGTTCATAAAGGCTGGTTCTAGGAGAGATCATGCACCCACATAGCCCCTTTTAGCCTTTAGCTATGTCCTTTTGAGGCGTGGGGTTGGGGAAGAAGGTATGAGGGAGGGAGGAAGGAGGGGAGGAAGAGGGGGAGAAAGAGAGAGGAGAGGGCAATCTGGGTAGGTGGGTGTCTGCCGCAAACACTCTGTTCTGTGCGTGTGCCTGGCAACCAACTCACCCATGTTTCTGGTGACTGAACAGTGCAAGTGTGTATTCGTGCATGTGTGTTGATTGCCCACCAGTTTGTGTTTTTGTGGCTTCCACATGCCATGTAGCATGCTGTTGACTGTGCTCTGGTAGTCACCAGCCTAACCCAGGTTAGTCCTCTGCAGTGCAGGGCGTAGAAAAGGTGGCAAGCCATTACAAGCCCTCATCAGCTGTGATGCCCTGTTTGTGTTCTTCATTTGTCGGTTTGCAGGCAAGCTGAGGAGTCCCTTCCTTCAGCAGCAGCTCACTGAACCCGAGATCCCACTCAGTAGAGAGCCCACTCAAGCTGTCTCGAGGCTCAGGACAGGCAAGTGCATGGCAGCTATGGGGGAGGACAGGGTTTGGAAATGTGTGGATGGAGATGGGGGTGCCATCTCCCCCCCCCCCCCCCCCAGCTTAGAGCAGATTCTTCTCCCTTGTAGCTCTTCCTGAAGAGCCAGTGCCTAACCCTGCTCAGAGTCTGGTGCAGGCAGAAGAGGAAGCCACATACGAAGAACCCCCAGAACAGGAGGCATTCTATGAGGAGCCCCCCTTGGTAGGTTCCCTACAGTGGAAGCAGGATTGGAAAGGGGTGTTTCCCCCCTATACAACTTCCTTGGCCTTTTGGATGTGGAACCCCTGACTTAAGTGGATTATCTTGTTTATTGGGAAAAAGCTGTGTGTTCTTATGTTGTCTGGTATGACATTGGGAAAGGTGTGCTGAGGGGTGGCGTTGGAGGGCGGAAATAAAAGAACTGTAACCATTGTCCTCTATATGCTGGGTCCCTCTCCCCGAGCTCTACCTGACCCTAGGTCAGGACCTAGTCAGACATGCCCAGGACCTCTTTCTCATCCCTGAACAGGTACAGCAGCAGGATGTGGGTGCTGAGCAGGTCGATCACTACCTGAGTGGAAAAGGACTCTGTGCCCGCGCCCTTTATGACTACCAGGCAGGTATGTGCTGGGTCCTGGCCCCGTCAAATGAAAGAACATCAGGAGAGGAGGTTTTAGAACCCTTTTGGATACTAGGCCCTGAGGGATTACAAGAGAAGAAAAAGTGGTTGAACAGAATTGGATGGATAACTCAGAATAAGAGGAGTCTTGCATGAACTAGGTTTCCACTTATACTTACTGTCTCCTAGAACGAATTCCAATTGTTAACTTTGTTCTGGACCAAAGATTGGGCCAACTAGATGGGCCAGAGCTGAATAGCAGGGCTTCGGCCACCCAGGGCAGAGGCTTCAGAAAGCACGCTCCTTATCGCCTAGAGTGAGGCTTTGTAGAAGGGGTGTAATAGGTAATTAGCACTTACACAGAACACAGTCAGGACATGTGTCCAGGTCCCCTCAACCTCTAACAGCATCTGGACTGGACTCTCTTTGCAGCTGACGAGACAGAGATCTCCTTTGACCCTGAGAATCTCATCACTGGCATTGAGGTGATTGATGAAGGCTGGTGGCGTGGCTATGGGCCAGATGGCCACTTTGGCATGTTTCCTGCAAACTATGTGGAGCTCATTGAGTGAGGACCCCTCACTGCTACTCAAGGCTGAGGTCCGTTCTTCCCTTCCTCACCCAGGCTTGGGTTCCTTACTGCTGGAAAAAGAGGTTTCATAGATAAGGATGGCATTCTCCATGAGTGGGACCCAGATGAAGACAGACTTTGGACTCTCACTGGCTTGGACTCTATTATCTCAGATGCAGCAGCAGTAACTTGGTGATTCCTAAACATGCTTCTGGCTACTACTCAGATCTCCAGACCAGCCCTGAGATGGTTTTTATCCAAGGACAATGGTGGTCCAGTTTTGAGCCCTGGCAGAGGCCTCTGCTCTAGCCCCTGCATTTGCCTTTTCCCCCTTTTCTTTTGGCTTCTAAGGGGTCACAACTGCAGATACTTAGTGACCTTGGGAACAGTAAACCTAGAGGTTGATCACTAAAGTCATGCCAGTTTTGCAGCAATAGATTGTCTCTCTGGATCCTGCTGTTTCCCTTTTCTGTGTTCCACTGCTGGGGCAGTGGACAGAGGACCAAACCCCCACTTAAATGTGAAGGAAGGTGAAAACATAGACATGACTGGTCTTTCGTGTGCTTTACCTTTGTCGCTTCCCTTGTGTGCACCTCTTGATTGAATCAAGTTCTGGAAAAGAAACCAGCGTGACCTTGGACTGCTTTTCTGGCCCATCTCTGCCTTCGGATGAAGAATTGCTCCACACTGGCCCCAGCTCTGATCCCTCATTGTAGCCTGTATGTTCTTGTGTGGAAACACCTTCCTAGTATTTTGGGTGCATACATGTGACTTCACTCACTGTTAGGCATCTGGAAGAGGCATAAATGTTAAGATGCAACTAAATTTCAGCATCCTGCATTTCAGTTCTTTCTGTTTCTGTCACAGGGAACCTCCATTTGTCTGTTCATAACATCTGTCTGTGCAAGTGGCACCCCTCACTGTTACTCCCTAGGATATGCTAGGTACATATATCTTAGGGTGAAGGCTGCCCTGAGGATACTACTGTCCTCTGCTATTGAAACCCGATACTTCCTCTGCCTGGTGCATGTTCCCTGTCTACCCTTTCTTTGTCCAGGCACACCCTGTTATAGAGAGCCTGTGAATTTAATGTTTCTCAATTTGGCATCTGGTTTGGACTTTGCTGATTCTCAGGGCTGGGTTCTATCTAAGGCACCTCCTCTCTGGGGATTGAGGAGATAAGCCCTTGTAGAGGAATCTGGCTGACTGTGCAGCAGTGGCCTAGGCCATTCCATCATTTACCCAAGCTCCTGATCTTAGAGCACGTGACTAGTGAGTTTAATGAGACTAGAGGTTTCTTTTTTCTTCTTTTTCACTGGGGATGTGGGGGAGTCCACACCCAGCAGTGCTCAGGGGTTACTCTTGGGTCTGTACTCAGAAATCGCTCCTGGCAGGCTCGGGGATACCAGAGGTTGAACACAGGTCTGTCCTAGGTCGACAGCATGCAAGGCAAATGCCCTTCTGCTGTGCTATCACTCTGACCCTGAGACTAGAGAATTCTAACAAATTTAACTAGGTTAACTCTCCCTTGTTCCTCATATCTAATGTGCCTGGGCTGTGTGGGCAACCTGAGTCAGCGCCCCTGCCATTCCTCCGCTCAGCAGCACTACTGATGGGAACTTGGACTCCAGGAGGAGAGGCAGCCGTGACAAGCTGTGGTGGGTATATGCTGGAGTGTGGAGAATCTACCCCTGTTAGCCCATGTGCCAACCCTGCCCTGGCCAGACAGGTTTCAAAGCAGTGGGAGGAGGTGTCTTTATTTGCCAAAACCCACCGGTCACTTGGCCTTGCCCTGGGCAGCAACAGCCTCCATGGCCTTCCGCACAGTTTCCTCATCACCGAGGAACCGCATGGGTTGGGTGGGCTTCAGATTCTGGTCCAGCTCGTACACGATGGGGATCCCAGTGGGCAGGTTCAGCTCCATGATGGCGGCGTCTGACATTCCTGGACCAGATGGATGAGATCCTTAGCCCTTCCTGAGTGTTGACTGACCAGGCAGCTGTGTGCTGTTCCATAAGCTCTCTCTGCCCTCTACAGGCCTTAGCGCTGACTGACTATGCAGCAAGACTCCTGCCCTCGCTAAGGCAGCAGAAAGAAATGTGGCTAGGGAAGGTAAGCAGAAATAAAGCAGCTTGCAGGGAAAGCCAATAACAAATAGGTCCTTGGCTCTGCCCTATATAACTGGCCTGAGGTAGTGTCATTGGTTTTTCTGGCCCAGTGGCTGAAGCAGCAGATCCTTAGGCGCGATAGTTCTAATTATAGCCATCCTGGTAGAAAAGGGATGCACCGAGAAGCTCTCAAGAGCAAGAATGCTTCTGTGCAAGGCGGACAAGGCAGCTGTACCAGATGGAAAGGGTGTTTTCTGGAAACCCAACTCTGCTGGCCTCAAGCCCCTGACTGGAATAGCAGCTCAACCTTTGGTATTTACAAAACTCCATCCTCATGGGACAAGGAAGCTTATTGTAACACATTATCTGTGCTTTGGACTATTTCCTGGTTATGCAGGACTGAGGCACATGGGCTGCAGGAAAGGCCCCTGGAAGAGAGTGGACAGAAAGTGGTCTCCTGTCTGCTGGACTCAGCCCTCGGTACAAGGCATCAGAGTAGACGGATTCTGGGGAGGATAGAAGCTTATGTTCTGACAAACTGGCAGATGAATTTGGTGCCCACCACTTAACTTTCTTCCCTGATCCCAATAAGCTTGAAGACCATTTTAGGCACCCAAACAGCAGAGATAACGCAGACCCAGTGAGTAAAGTGACCTGCCTTGCTTCACTTGCAAGTTGACAGGGGGCCAGGCCGCCCTGCCTTATTCTGACTAGGTGACCTGGGCAAGATGCCACCAGCCACTTCTCTACTTCAGTGCTGTGTGTGTAAGAAGCCTGACTAGCCTTGGGTCAGCGTTGGCAGACATTTTCCCCAACAGCTTTCAGGCTGATTCATTTTATGTGTTCTCAGAACATAGAAATGAAACATTTGATAAAGCTGTATCTTAAACAGTTTCCCAGTCTTCCCCCTTTCATTGCAGCTTGAAGCCCCCCACCTCCACGCTGGATGCAGAGCCATTGGGCACTTTAAGAAGTTTGTGACTGATTCAAGGGCAAATGACTGCCACCCCTGGGAGGGCCAGGCCTTACCTTCCAGGTGCTTGACAATGCCTCGGAGACTGTTTCCGTGGGCAGCAATGAGCACTCTCTTGCCAGCCTTGATCTGGGGGACAATCTCCTCATTCCAGAAGGGCAGGGCCCTGGCGATGGTGTCCTTGAGGCTCTCACAAGCAGGCAGCTCTCCGGGCTTCAGGCCTGCATAGCGGCGCTCCTGGAAGCACCAGGGCTGCTGTTTTCCCCAGACAACAGGTCCCCCGACCCAGGCTCCCACGGAGGGCTCCACCCTGACCTGTCTGCCCCCGCACAAAGCTCACCTTACTGATGGAGTTGTAGTAGGGGTGCTGGTCATCCATTGGGGGTGGCGGGATGTCAAAGGAACGCCTCCATATCTTCACTTGCTCCTCCCCATGCTTTGCGGCTGTCTCTGCCTTGTTGAGACCCGTGAGACCACCGTAGTGTCGCTCGTTGAGGCGCCAGGTGCGGATTACAGGCAGCCACATCTGATCTGTACCGTCCAGGATGGTCCAAAGGGTGCGGATGGCCCGCTTCAGCACTGAGGTGTAGCAGATGTCAAACTCCATCTTGGCGTCCTTAATGGCCTTGGCCCCTCTCTTGGCTTCCTCTGTCCCCTTCTCACTCAGTTCTGCATCGAACCAGCCACAAAAGCGATTTTCTTGGTTCCAGGTGCTCTCCCCATGCCGAACCATCACAAGGCGGTAGGTGGACATGCTGGTGGCAGTGAGGCAGTCTCCTCCGGCAGGGCACGGACAGCTGCCACCCCCAGGCCCAGACTTTATAACAGTCTGTCCCCAGCCCCCACATAGTCAACTGCCAATCAGCATTCTGGCCCTGACAGACAGGCAGCAGGTGGCCAGTAGTAAGACTTGGGGGGAGGGCAGGTCAGGAGCAGGACTTAAAATAGCAGCTGCAGCCTCTAGTGGCTATATTTTCAGAGTGCAGGCTATTGGGGGTGGGGATGGGGTAGCAGAGGGTTGCCGGATATGAAGGGCAGAAGCAAGCCAAGAGAGGGGGAACTGGGGAGCTAGCTGTGTGTGTGTGGTGGGGGGAGAGGGAGAGGGAAAGGAAAGGGGAGAGAGGGACAGGCAAGGCGCTGCAGAGGCCCATTGGAGGTCCATCGTGCTGTCATCCTCTCCTTATCCCCAGGGGTCTGTGCTGTCAGGCAGAGGCATGAAAAACATCCTGTCTCTCCTTGTCTTTTAGTAAAGAAAGTAAATAAACTGACCAAAGTGTGTGTGTGTGTGTCCATCCCTGTCCATGTATTTGTGCAGTGTGTATAACATTTATGTGTATGTGTGTCATGTGCACATGCATATCTGTATGTACACATCTATGTTTACATGTTGTATTGACTACTGCATTGGTGTGTAGGAGTGTATTTGTGTGGTTCTGTTGAATGCATTTATGTGAGGTTCAAGTGAGTTGCCGGGAGAGTCTTCCAATGGCTGTACTCGCTTCTCAGGAGAGGAGGGCTACTTATTGGTAGGGGGCATTAGAACATAATATCAATAACCAATACTTTGTAACTGTACCTCATGGTGATTGACTTAAAGAATTTATGAAAAATTAAAGACACTTCTTTTACATTGGATAAAACTTTGAAATAGGTTATAGAGATAGCTCAGAGGGCTGATATTAGGCTCTAAGTCTGACCATCCACCCTTCATGGCCCCCAAAAAGTGTCAGGCTCTTAGTTCTGCTGGATTCAAGCAGCACTACATCCATGGGACTGTATATCTGGACTGAATTACTGGATCGAGCACTGCTTGGGAGACTCTCCTGGCATTAAAGTAGTTGATGTAAATATAAAAGCCAAAGCTATAACAGTTTTTTTTTCCAACACTGTCTGTTTTCCTTCTTTGTGATGTGTACCAATCTCAGTGGCGTGAGATGGTACCTCATAGTTGTTTCGATTTGCATCTCCCTGATGATTAGTGATGTGGAGCATCTTTTCATGTACCTTTTGGCCATTTGTATTTCTTCTTTGACAAAGTGTTTGTTCATTTTTTCTCCCCATTTTTTGATACGATAGATGTTTTTTTTTTCTTGTAAAGTTCTGTCAGTACCTTGTATATTTTGGAAATTAGCCCTTTATCTGATAGTTATTGGGTGAATAGTTTCTCCCATTCAGTGGGTGGCTCTTGTATTCTAGGCACTATTTTCTTTGAGGTGCAGAAACTTCTCAACTTAATATATTCCTATATGTTTATCTCTGCTTCCACTTGTTTGGAGAGTACTGTTTCCTCCTTAAAGATACCTTTAGTCTCAATGTCGTGGAGTGTTTTACCTACATGTTGTTCTGTATACCATATGGTTTCAGATATGATATCAAGGTCTTTAATCCATTTGGATTTTACCTTGGTGTTTGCTGGGGCAGTGGTTTCTTTTTTTAATAATTTAAACACAATAGTTACAAGATTGTTCGTAAAACATTTCACAGATTAAGTTGTTTATTATTCAGGTACAGTAATACAATGTATAACAACTTTAACAAGTGCACATTCCCCACCATCAATGTCATCTGCTTCCCTCTCTCCCTCTCTAAGTGCCCTCTTCACCTAGACCATCCTCACCTGTCTGCCTCTGGGAATTAAAAAAAAAAAAAGAAAGGGAAAGGATGATGTGAACACTTACTATGGACCACAGCCCCCAGGAATCTAAAACTACAGCAGAACATTGAGGAAAGGGATATCCACTTTGCCCTGTAAGGCTAGGTGTTATGACTGTGTCCTGAATGCCAATGTTGGCAGATGGGTGTTGAAGATAGAGCTCTATTCTCATCAATACTGAGCTTTCACCTCAGGCTGCAGCTTCTTACCTGGCAAAGATTGGGTTCATGGAAGTTGCATTTGTTTTTAATCCAAACAGGGATCAGGACTAGACATTGAGAACACACAATTCTTTGAGCTGTTGAGAACACACAGTCTTTGGGACATGAGAGGACAGACTCCTTCACAAAGAGAATTCATGGTGGCTAAGGTGGATGATCTGTGATTATAGACAAAAACCCAGTGGTTTTATTTATTTATTTATTTGGTTTTTGGGTTACACTCAAAAGATCAGCAGTGCTCAGAGGTTACTCCTGGCTCTGTGCTCAGAAATTGCTTCTAGCAGGCTTGGGGACCTATGGGACATCGGGTCCATCGTGGTGATCAGCGTGCAAAGCAAACACCCTACTACTGTGCTATCACTCTGGTCCCAGCCCAGTGGTTTTTAAATAAAAAAAAATTTTTTTTTGGGGGGGGTCACACCCAGCAGCTCTCATGGGTTACTCTTGGCTCTGAGCTCAGAAATTGCTTCTGCCAGGCCAGGGTACCATATGGAATGCCGGGATCAAACACTAAACACTAGTTGGTTAGCCACATATAAAACAAATGCTCTATCTGCTGTGCTATTGCTCTGGCCCCAAATAACATTTTTTTTTTAATTTGGACACTGATGTACAAATTTGTTGACTAGAATTTCAGAAGTTTTCCAGATTTAACCCAACAAGCAGTGACTGCACCCCTTCACCAATAACTCCACAGATTTCTTTACAAACGGTCACCTTTATGGACAATTTTTAAGTTTAATGACTATAATTTGGTCTCATGCTTATAAACATATGCAGGAGAAACCTTCCATCTAATAATCACCTATTATTAAATCTTTAGACTACAATGAATCCACTCTGAAGCTCAAGTCCAGCTGAGTAAGACCTACTTAAACACAGAAGTTGAGATAGAGGTCTTCTAATTAAGGTTCCTCTCTTCACTAGAAATCAAGACAAGTCTCTGTTCAGAGAATGCCACGGACAGTAGCTCTCTCCTGAAAACTGAAAAAGTTCATTGACCTCCTTAGCAAAGAGGGGTTTCTCACCCAATTTTCCACCCAGGCCAGCCCTTCTTCCTTCTTTTCCTCCAATTTTCAAACTAAGAATAACAGAGCCTCCTACTGGAAAAAAAAAAAAAAGACAAAGCCTAGTCATGGAGGATATCTTTAGGACACAAGATCATGGAATGTCATGAGAAATTGGGGAGTCTAAGAATATATTGAAAATACTTTGACTCTTTCCGCCGTCCCTACATACTGCCACCATGGTGCACATGAACGTCCTGGCCAATGCTCTCAAAAGCATCAATGAAGCAAGGCAAGTACCAGGTACTCATCAGGCCATGCTCCAAAGGTCATCGTGAGGTTCCTGACAATGATGATGAAGCATGCTTACATCAGTGAACTTGAAATCATCGATGATCACAGAGGCAGGAAAATTGTCATGAACTTCTCAGGCAGGTTGAACAAGTGTGGTGTGATCAGCCTCAGATTTGACATGCAGCTCAAAAATTTAGAGAAGTGGCAGAACAACCGACTTCCATTTGATTTCATTGAACTGACAACCTCAAAGGGAATAGTACCTAGGATACAAAAACCACGTACAGAATGGGAGTAACTATTCACCCAATGCCCATCAGATAAGGGGCTAATATTAAAGATATACTAGGTACTGACAGAACTTAACAAAAAATAATTCTAGGGGCCTGGGAGATAGCATGGAGGTAAGGCGTTTGCCTTTCATGCAAAAGGTCATTGGTTCGAATCCCGGTGTCCCATATGGTTCCCCGTGCCTGCCAGGAGCAATTTCTGAGCATGGAGCCAGGAGTAACCCCTGAGCACTGCCGGGTGTGACCCAAAAATCAAAACAAAACAAAAAAAAATCTAACCCCATTAAAAATGGGGAGAAGAAATGAACAGACACTTCTTCAAAGAAGAAATACAAATGATCAAAAGGCACATGAAACAATGCTCCACATCACTAATCATTAGGGAGATGCAAATCAAAACAACACTGAGGTACATACAACCTCATGCCACAGAGACTGACACACATCACAAAGAACAAGAACAGTCAGTGCTGGCAGGGATGTGGAGAGAAAGGAACTTTCATTGTCTGCTGGTAGGAATATCATCTAGTCCAGCCTTTATTTAAAATAATATGGAGATGGGGCCTGGGAGATAGCATGGAGGTAAGGCGTTTGCCTTTCATGCAAAAGGTCATCGGTTCGAATCCTGGTGCCCCATATGGTCTCCCGTGCCTGCCAGGAGCAATTTCTGAGCATGGAGCCAGGAGAAACCCCTGAGCACTGCCGGGTGTGACCCAAATACCAAAAAAAAAAAAAATGCAGATTCCTCAAAAAACTGGAGGAACCGGAGCAGTGGTGCAAATGGTAAGGTGTCTGCCTTGCACACACTAGCCTAGGATAGACTGTGGTTCAATTCCCCGGCATCCCATATTGTCCCCCAAACCAGGAGTGATTTCTAAGAGCATAGCCAGAAGTAACCCCTGAGCATCACTGGATGTGGCCCCCAAACCAAAAAACAAAAACAAAAACAAAAACAAAACAAAAAACACAAACCCCCACCCCCCAAAACCCCCCAAAAAAATCACCCCTGGAAATTGAGCTCCCATATGATTCAGCTATACCTAGGAATACAAAAATACAATTAAAAAATGCGTTCCTCACACCTATATTCATTGCGGCACTATTTACAATAGCTGGACTCTGGAAACAACCAAGATGCTCTTAAACAGATAAATGACTAAATAAATTGTTACATATACACATACATACACAGATGTATGTGTACACATCTGCAAATGGAATATTATGCAACTGTTAGGAGAGATAAAGTGATGAAATTTTCCTATACATGGATGCATAAGAAACTATTATGCTGAGGCCCGGAGAGATAGCACAGCACTGTTTGCCTTGCAAGCAGCCAATCCAGGATCTAGGGTGGTTGGTTCGAATCCCGGTGTCCCATATGGTCCCTCGTGCCTGCCAGGAACTATTTCTGAGCAGACAGCCAGGAGTAACCCCTGAGCACCGCCAGGTGTAGCCCAAAAACCAATAAATAAATAAATAAATAAAAATAAATAAAATAAAGCTATTATGCTGAGTGAAATAAGTCAGAGGGAGAGACATACACAGAATAGACTCACTCATCTATGGGTTTTAAGAAAAATAAAAGATATTATTGTAATAATGCCCAGAGATGAGGGCCGGAAAGACTGGCTCATGATATGAAGCCACCAAAGAAAAAAACTGGCAAGAAATTATAAAACTAACTCAACTGAATGAAAACTATGAAGATTACTATAGGGAAAGGGAGGGAGGAATGAGAAGAGGGTCATTTGATGATAGGAGTGATAATAGCTATACACTTACAAAGGGATGAACCTAAAACAATAAGATTCTATAATGTTAAAACAATTCAATTAAGAATAAAAAAATTTTTTTTTGTTTTTTTTTTTTTGGGTCACACCCGGTGACGCTCAGGGGTTACTCCTGGCTATTCGCTCAGAAGTCTCTCCTGGCTTGGGGGACCATATGGGGAACCGGGGGATCGAACCGCGGTCTGTCCTAGGTTAGCGCAGGCAAGGCAGGCACCTTACTTCCAGCGCCACCGCCCGGCCCCCAA
>PVKC010022159.1:0-17626 GCA_004027635.1 Crocidura indochinensis
AAAGGCAAGCCACAAAAGGCTCGGAGACGTCTTCTGTGGGGCACAAGGTGTCACAGCTTCTAACTGTTGGGGTCAGGACCTGCTGTGCTCCTGCTTAAACACCCACTCGCTGCAGAGCATTTGGAAGTATGAACCAAGGCAAAGTTCTTTCCTCGGGAGCATTTGTCCTGGCCCTCACTTTCCTAAATCAAACTGTGCCAGAGAAGCAATAAGATTTGGACTTTTGTAAAACAGAGACATTGGTTGGCCAAATGGAGACAAAAGCCCTGGCTGATGGCCAATATACTCCCTCTGACAGGACTGACTGGTTTGGCCTTGTCTATTGGTGCCTCTGAGTTCTGCCCAGCCAGGGGACTGTCTACTTACTCAAAAATGGCAGCCTGGGCACATTTTCCTCCTAGGTTCTGGTACAATGGTGCCACCTGCATGATCTCTACCAGATTGATGAAGACCCTTGGAAGCTGTGGGGAGCAGAGAGAGCTTAACCCATGAGAAACTTAGGGGAAGGGGCAATGGAAAGGAGCCTGGGCTTCATCTATAATCCACTTTCCCTTCCTCTGCCTTACCCTGTGATATTTGGGAAACTGAGACATGGGAAGTGCCGCCCCAGTTTCTCTGTGACTGGGAGCTCCTGGCCAAAAGCCAGGACATTTGGCCCTGGGTCTAGACACCTAACAGTGTAATATAACCCAGTTAGAATTAGTGCCCTCAATTTTAAATGTGGAGCCACTGCAGGCCACAACAGTTTCTCACCTGCACCCTCAAGTAGTAGGCTCAAATTCAAACTGACTCTCCTGAATCTTACTTGCACAGGAACCCAGCAATGCAACGGTGGGCAAACAGGTTGCAGAACATGTGCTCTGGGAATGCTCTACTTCTGGGAATGTGTTTTCTTACCTTGTCGAAGAAGATGTCTAGGGTATCAGTTAAGTTATGGGAAAAGTTCTTAATGATGTCTGTATCCTGTGAATTAAAAAAGTGTTCTAAGCTCCCAAGCTTTGGGAATTCCCTGTGAGATGAGGATAAGAGTGGTCTAGTGCTCAACAGAGGAGGGGCTGAGGGGCTGAAAATGCGCAGAGCAGGTACTAAAGAACTTTGGGGTTCTCTGAGTGGGCTTGGATGCTCAACCCTTGATGTTGGTAGCCAAAGAGGACATCACCACCCTATGGAGCATAGCCCCACAGAGCTGGGTCCCCTGACCCATCACTGATGTCAACTCTCTCCATTAGTTCCTTTGTACTAGGCTCATCCAGGCCCATTGCTCCTCCTCTATCACCACCCCAACTTCTAACCCTGGAAACTCAGTTACAGAGTCACTTCTTAGACCTTGACCTACTAATTCTGGGCTGATTTTTTTTTTTTTTTGCTAAAAGGTGTCTTTGAAATAATCCTGGGGTGGCCTCTACATCCTTCTTACTAAAAAGATGCTCTCATCAATCTGCACAATAGCATTAAAATCCATAGAGAGTTGGATCGCTTCTACCTAGAGTCTGGGCAGTAAAAGAAGTAATAAGGACAAGGGGATTGGAGGAGCAAACCCCTCAGTGAGAGAGGACTTCTCAAGTCCTTGGAAGTTATCTTCCTCTCTAGGAGCTGATGTGAGAAATGTCTTCTCCCCAAAATTGCCAAGCATTTATGCACCCCTTACCCTCTGAGTCATGTCAGCTACTTCCTCTGGCTAACTCAGAGTTTCAAAATATAGACATATTTTTCCTGAGAAACAGCATTAGAAACAGGCTTCCCAGTCAAGCAACCAAAGTGAGTTAACCCAGTATTGAGGAGCAGCAAGATGCACCTTGGGGATCACTTTAATATTATCTACCCTTGTTGATCATGCTATTTTCCACTCAGAAACAAACAAAAAACACATATGCAGAGACTCTAAGCAAGAAGAATGGGTGCACACTGATCCCTAAGAAGAATATTTGTGTGCATAAGAAGCCAACTTCTTATGGGCAGGTGCAACAGACATTATGGAATCAGAGTTTGTGTTCCACTACCTGTAGTGAGACACCCTTATGAGAGACCAGGATCCTGGCATGGGTAGTGACAAAATCAGACATTCCCTTCTCAATTCCCACTGGGATCACTCTGGGACCTACCTGATTACTACAGAAATCGCACAAGTCATTGATCCCAATGAAGATTGTGATCAGCTTCCAGTCATTGGCTATATCGATGCCCTGAGGGATAGAAGATCTAACTTTGGACAGAGGTACAAATGACAAATACAGGTCAGAATTGCCCAGGGACATTCTCCCTCTGTGCTAGGTCAGAGGGTGGTTATCCATAGTGCCAGGACAAGGAGATCCAGAGCAGAGTGAGTACAAGGACTGAATGTGCATGTGTGACTGCGTTTTTGTTCACCATGAAAAGGACCATTTATTTCCTTGAAATTATACAAGTAAGGACTAGTTCTTAAGTGAAATAATAAATGACTTTGGTATCATCTAAAGGTTTACAAAGGACCTGAGGACAAAAGATACTTCTAGAAATAAGTCCCCCACCTCTACCCCATGCTGCCTTTTCCAGAGTCCTTTTAGTCTGAGTGCAGAGATAGGGACTGGATGGAGAGCCAAGCATCAACTGAGGGGGTTATTAAGGCCCAGAAGAACTCTTCTTTCATACAACCCCAAGCTAGATTCCTCCAGAAGTTGGATCAGAAAGTTTGTAAACTGCTGGTGAGAAGTTTAGAGGGACCAAGTGAGCAGAAGGGAGGATGGAGGAGGTGGTTAATTTGAGCAGGGTTCTGAGAGGCCAGCTCTTGGAAAACTATGAAGCTACCTGAGGCCAGAGATCTTGTCATCTCCCTGATTTGGTCATTGGTCAAATCTTGGTTAGGGCACAGCCAAGAGGATGCTTTGGTTCTAAGGCCCGGTTTAGTTCTCATTTATCCAAACTAGGAGCCTAAGCTCCAGGGTGCTTGTGGGTGGTATTTAGAGACCCAGTATCTGGAGACCTGGCACTTTTCAGGGGAAGCCAGGGGCCTGTACTTACAGGAGTTGTTTCCATTCTTTCCAGCAATTGTTTGGCCTGGGTTGGCAAGTCCCTGGGCAGGGTTAAGAGAAGGGAATATTAGAGTCGGCTCAAAAGCAAGAACTCAAGGAAAGGATTTATGCCTGGCAAAGAGAAGAGCTAAAGAGGGAAAGTGTTCAATTATTCCCCCAGAGCACATGGAAAACTGTAACCTCTCACCAACTTCCTGTTTCCCTACCCACTTCTTTTGATATGTAAAAGGCCACCTGAATTTCAGGACCTTCCCCCACCCCGTGGGTGTGGTTCTTAATAATAAAGAGTGCTGGCTTTAGGTGCAAGGAAAAAAAGCACAATAGATAAGCAGTACATGGCAGAGACTGCACATGGCAGAGAAAGGCTATGAGAAAAAAAAAAAAAAAACTCCAATGAAACTTTTACTCACTGATTTAGTGTATTAGTTTTTCAATGCTACCCTGCTTCATAAGACCCATGGCCAAAGGGATTAGAAACACCCTGGGGCAGTCTCACCCAAATCGTGAACTTTATTTTTTAATTTTTAATCTACAACTGGTGCCTTGAACAGTGACACAGGATCTAGGGACCCAAAAAGACTGCAAAGATGGTGAGTGACTTAACTCCCTGGTGGATTATCACCATGACAGTCCCCATGAGCTGGACTGAAAGTGCTGTCCCTTTTACTGGAACATTGGTCCACATGGCTCCTGTTCTGAATGGCTTGGTGTTGCTCTGGTCCATGTACCTGCATTTCTCACTCTGGAATGTACATGCCAGGCTTCCTAGAGATTCTCCTGCACTCATGCCCCAAGACAAGAAGGATGCCTTCAGGTTGTGTTAAGTTCTCTGTCTAAAGCCCTTCCCCCAGGACTAAACCATCTCCCAAAATTGATGAGCCAGCTACCATCTCTGCAGGCTCCGAGACTAAAAATGGTTCAACCAGAGATACCCCTGGTCCCCAAATATTGAATCAGATGGATAAACTGATGCTGGCAACCCTAGTCCTGGGCACTGTCAAATGGTTCAATGTCTGTAATGGTTATAGATTTATCAACACAAATGACACCAAGGAAGATGTCTTTGTTCACTGACAGCTAGTAAGAAACAATTTCAGAAAGAGTCTGTGTGGCTTTGGAGATGGGGAGACCTTGGAGTTTGATGTGAAAGGAAAGAGGGAACCAAAGCTGCTAAAGGATCCTGACCTGGTGGAATGCCAGTCAGTGAAAGGTAGCAGATATGTTCCCAATCGACAGAGGTTCTGCCAATACACCCCCTGGCCTCACTAGTTAGTTACCCCACCACCTATGTTGGCAGAGCTCCCCCCCCCCTCAGGTGGTTCAGAAGCAGACAGTGAAGGGGAAAGAAAGATGACTTTGGGCAGTGTCTCAGATGCCAACATCTACCATCTTTTCCTCTAATGGAGGCACTTTTTGTCCCTGACCTGCAGCAATTGATTGAGGAGACCACAGCAGCCAACACAGAAGATGGAGTAGATGGAGGCCAGTTCCTTAGACAGCTGAAGCCCAATGGAGGAATTGTTTTCAGAACCTCCTACACCTGGGTTATCTCCAAAAAATTAACTTTGTTTCAGGTTGTTACCCCTCCCAAAGCCAAGTGCTAATCTTACCTGAAGGTCAGACCAGCCCACATCTGGGTGGGGTCTATGGTTGGTAACAAAGAGGTTGTCTCAGGGGAAGAGCAGGGAAGTAGAGCAGGAGGAGGAGAGAGATGAGAGACAGCATGGATGCAGAGGCTCTTTAACTTAGAAACCACTCATGGTGGTCAGGACCTTAAAAGCTTCATGTCTCCTGAAATATGCTGACTGGCTATGGATCATTTCTTTGCCATCACCCTGATACCCTCAGACTCGCTGAAGGGGCATCAGGTGCCAGACCCGACTCCATACACCATCAAGGACCATATAATATTTAATAAACAATAATACACAATAAGAGGGCAATAATCTCTTGACCATATTTGCACCTGTCACTATATAGCAGATTAAAAATGTGTTCTGTTTTTATGGATCTTATTGTTTTGTTCTAAGCCCCACTGCACACAGAAAATTTTGTATCTAACTTTAGTGGTTTCATATTAGTTTGCACAATT
Source organism: Crocidura indochinensis (assembly GCA_004027635.1). NCBI lineage: Eukaryota > Metazoa > Chordata > Mammalia > Eulipotyphla > Soricidae > Crocidura > Crocidura indochinensis. The sequence continues at coordinate 5,101 of PVKC010022159.1, forward strand.
CTGGGAAATGCAGAATGCTGTTAGAGTTTTAAAAGTTCTCAGCTATCCTAGTAAATGTTTCCCAAGGCTAGGTTGTTTTATTGTGTATTATATGTAGTAATGATGAGAAAAATATTCTTAAATGTTTTTAGGCCACACATTTTTAACCTTTTCTTTTCCAAAACACTGCCCCATTTTAGAATTCTAGCCTGCAAACAGAAATCTGCCCCCAAAAATTGGGGAGTTACAGAGACAAAGAGGCCTCAGAGAGAAAGAGGCCTCAGACGTTAGGAAGAAGTTTCAGACAGCTAGCTCGGATTAAGATAAATAAACTCTGCTCTCACAGCTCCCAAGGACAGCAAACCCGGGAGATAAAGACTTGGGCATGTGGGATCCATTATGTTATAGCTATTATGTTATAGCTGCCACTTTAAGTAAGTTTTAAGTTTTATAGGATATATATGTATATCAACAAGTTAAGTTGCCCATTAAGTATTCTTATATTATTGCTAATAATTATAAGCCTAGAGTGATTTCAGCAGTACCAACCAGAGGGGGCTCTCAGCGACAGAAAGCCCAACTTCCATGCTTCTGAGGCTGACGTATGTGCCACTCTATGCCAAGGACTCTAACCATTATCTACATTTGAACCTTGAGTTTTAATGATCCCCTTTCTTCTCTACAACTAACAAGGCCAGGGTCCTGGCCCATTGTGATAAGCTAACACCTGCAATATGTAACACTGGGGTTGATAAGTTTTAATGACCATCTCTTTGTTCATTGAATATGGTTTTTTTTTATGATGTAAAAATGCACAAACTGCGCCTGCGCCTGTAAGAAATGATGACACTGTTCCTTTAAAAAATGATCTATATAAACCTTGCTCAGACAAAGCTAGGGGTCTTTGCTTTGGGATCTGTCCCTGGGCACTGACCTTGGATCCAGAATAAAATCTCATCTATGCTCTTGCATGGTCTCTAAGTCATTCCTTGGAACGCTCGGGGCACCCTGAGGATGGGGATTTTCCCCAGACCCTAACAGTAACTTATTCTCAAATTATGTCTGCAAAAATGTTCTTTTCCACAGATGTGGATGGAAAAAGAACTTGGATACTATAGACTCTTATTAAGTGCCCATTCTAAGCATGTTTTAGCAAACTTATTTTTAAATATATATATATACATATATATATATATATCTGCAGAAATGTTCTTGTGATTTTGTTTAGCAAAGTTCATGGAAACGAACTTGGATGTTCTAGAATCATTATATATATGCTGGTGTAAGAATGTTTAAGAAATTTCAAATTAAGTGTATCTGTAGAAAAGTTCTAATGTTTATGTTCAGAGAAGTCTAGGAAATTTTTTTATTTATATGAGATATGGAAAAGACTGATTGTTTTGAAAATGATGTATACAATTTAAACTTTGATGCTTTGAGTTCTGGTGTGAGGTTCCAACCTGAGGTTTGGAACCTGAGGAGAGAAAAGTAGTAAAGTTTTGTAGCTTTTCTCATGTTTTGTGTTTAAGACTGAAAAGGTTAAATGTAACTCTTCTCCCTATTTTCCCTAACCTTTTCTTTTGGTATGTAAAACCCCACCCTGGTGGGATTCTTGTTACTAAAGAAAAAGTGCTTGCTTTGAGCATGAGAAAAAAAGTACATGATAGGCAGCACATGGCAGAGAAAGGCCATGAGAAAAAGGCAAACTAACTCCAGTGAAACATTAATTCACTGGCTTGGTGTATTATTTCTCCACCGATACCCTGCTTCATCAGACACGTCCATTTGAGAGGTTAGAAACATGGTGCTGGGTCGGTCTCACCCAACTAGTGGATATATTTTTATTTTTATTCTACAAAAAAGTCTTGGGGTTTGGGGGCTATTTTGTTTGGTTGGTTGGTTTTTGGTGACACTCATGAGTTACTCCTGGCTATGTGCACAGAAATCACTCCTGACTTGGGGTACCATATGTCTCCCCTAGGGCAGGGGTGGCGAACAAGTTCGACACAAAGAGCCAAAATTTTAAACTGTGAGAGTGAGAGAAGCACACGCCTCTCACAGTTTAAAACACACACTGTTTTGTGCCAAAAAAGACACTCACACAAAAGCATCTAATTTTAACAATAATATATTAAACACATATTGCATTTTGCTATTTTGAGTGAGGGTAAATATCCTGCAGTGATGGTGAGGGTGTCTGCATCCTCCACACTAAGAACTAACTGGTCCGTGCAGTTGTTTCCAAGGGATGGGAGAAGGGATGGGAGAGGGGATGATGCAGCTTGGGGGCTGGACTACACGCTAGGAGAGCTCTCCTCAGAGGCCCTCCTCAGAAGCAGCAGAACAAAATCCAAACTTGGCAAAGAGCCACAGTATACAAAATAATGATAAGAGGCAAAGAGTCGATTCATCTTGGCCGGGAGCTACATGCCGTTAGAGAGCTGCAAGTTCGACACCCCTGCGCTAGGGTTAGGGTTAGGGTTAGGGTTAGGGTTAGGGTTAGGGTTAACCTAGCATGGGCACGAAAGATGCCTTACTGCTTGTGCCACCACTCCGGCACCAACTTTTGGCTTTTTAAAAATAGTTCAATCTGATCTTAATCAAAACCCTGTCACTACTTTGAGCCCCTTCATTCAGATCACCCAATCTCTAACTAACCCTTTCCATAAACACTGGGGGCAGGGGAGGGAGATCTGCTGAGCCTTCCCATCAGGGAAGCATTTACTTTACTAACTGAACCTGTTCAATGCTTTTCTGGAGTTGTATTTGAAAATAACCTTTTGGGTGTTCGAATAAAGAGCCTAAGTCATCCTTCTGAGTTCTTCTTTCCAGACTTACTGATTCCAGCCTTCTCAACTTTGATGTACTTTTTGTCCTTTGTCCCTTCTTCACCACTAGTAACTTCTGATTTCTAAACTTTCCCCCATGACTATTCTGCCTCTCAACAAAGCAAGATGTGGGGGAAGCAATGGCAGACAGAGTTGTTCTCTCTCTCCTGTTCTAGATATGCCCTAAATCAGGAACTGACACTTCTGAATACAAGAAATGAAGGAGTGTGAAATAGTCTTCATACTAAATAACAATATGGTGCCTAAATAACAACAATATTTCCTAAACAAGCAAATGGAAGAGTGAACTGAGAAGCTTCCACCAAGACAACCTAGGGAATGGGAACAATAGCTGCAAGGTGGGTTTCTGATAAGAGATTAATTTCCAAAACATAGAGAAATCCTACAACTAAATAACAAAAATAAAACCTAATAGAAAAATAAATAAAGGGGCTGAATATGCACCTCCCAGGGTAGGTATGGAAATAGTCAACAGCTACCTGGCCCCACAGTAATCAGGGAAATGCAAATGGAAACTATTATTTTGCTATCACGGGACACCTGTGAGGATAAAGATCCTAGTATTAGTGAGGATGCTGGAGAAGGGGATCCTTGAAGAACAAAATGGTGATTCAAATATCTACATTCCTAGTGTCAAAATATTGCAGGTTTTAGTGTCAAGAATAAAGGTTTCAAGGGCTAGAGAGGGCAGATGTCAACTTGGTCAGGTACTAACATCTTGAGTTCTGAAATTTAGCTTTCACCTTAAACTGAGCTTCAGTTGGGGAGAGATTTTAGGTCATCAAGACTTAAGAGGGTACACTTGTCTTCTAACATGCTCAAATTGTCCCTCCTCATGCCCGGAAGGAGTGGTATTACATAGGGGCCAAAGTGAAGGCTGAAATTTAGCCTTGTTATCCTGGTTTCTCTGGTGTTATCAGGGACAAAAGATCCAGAAAATGTTCAACCCATGTTAATTCTCTGTCCAGGGCTTGAGTGTTGCATGAGCTAATTCATGGGTGTGGCCAGCTCAGAGCCAGGCTATAAGGAAGCCTCCATGCATTGCCACTTGGAGCCAGAGTGGAATAGAGTCCCCTGCTCCAGTATCCCAGCCAGATCTCAATCTATGGACCCCACTCTATGAACCATCAGTACCAGGTACTGACATCCCTTCTATATATGAACTCACCTGACTCTGGCAGTCTTAAAGGCTACATTCATTCCTATCGTCTCCAACGATGTACCACTAGATGTCCCTAGAAGCTTAGGGTTGAATTTGCGCAGAATATCTTTTGGGAGGAAGGAGACAGATAACTCAAGTAAGAGAAATATGAACATGGTTATGAGGGCACATATGTTGCTCTGGGATGTTCCTTGGGATAGTGCCAACCCTCGATATTGGTGGCCCTATTCCTTCTGTGAGGAAGATACTGGCCACAGTAGGGGGTTAGCCTGACCATAATGATGGGGCAGCTCCTTGGGCCTACTTACTGGGCAGTGTTGTATGCTTCTCCAAACCCTTATCACCTCCAATGCTGGTGAAAGACAAAGAACCTATGTTGAAATTTCTTCAAAATGCTGCATCACATACTGTTATATTCCTGAGTCAAAATCAGACCCTCATATTTCTATGTGGTCTATTTATGGACCCAGGATTATCTCAAAGAGAGTGACAAAGAAAATCCACCACTTATGTCTCTCCATGGGCACTGTAACAGAAAATTACTGAAGAGCCTTACCTCCAGGAGAGGCCACTCCAGGGGATGAGTTTGCTCTCATTGTAATAGTTAGCTCCAAAGGCTATCTATAAAGGTAAAGATAAGTTTCCTGATTGAAGTCTGTACTATTGTTTATAGAATACAGTAGCAAGTATCAGTAGCAGAATGGGTCAGACTAGAATGAAAATAAATCTTTAATCTATAGTAAACAGCTATTGCAATTAATCAAAATCAATAGAAAAGAGAAATTTAAAAATGAAGAAATTAGGGAAGATATTATTGGTATTTGTTGGGAGAATCACCTCAGAATTATAGAATCTTAAGAGAAGAAGGGAAGAATGGCTGGTTGAAGAAATTATAGTTTAAAACTTCCCAACTCTGAAGAGGGAATGAGTCCAAAATATGCAAATCAGAGTATATGCAAACAGAACACTAGGTAACAGAGTAATCAAAACAGCAAGAATAAAAGAGAGACACAGATTCGTCCATGCAATAAGAGACACAAATCTCAAGTAAAGGAAAACAATTATAAGGTTTTGCTCAGAGCTAAAAGAGGGATAAAGATATTCACAAACAGGAGTTGTGTTATCAAAGCAGCATCTAAAACAGTTCTGCCTGGGATACTGAACAGGCGATTATCAAAAGCAAAGCCCTAAAGGCATAAGAAACTAAACTCCTTCTAGGTACATGGCAACACATTCATTCATAGCAATAATTTCTCTCATAAAAAAGTACAAAATTCAGGGCTAGATAGACACCATGGTGGGTAAGGCATGCATCATGACAGGTTCAATTCCCAGCATTGCATATTGTTTCCTAAGCACCATCAGAAGTGATTCCTGAGCATAGAATCATAACACTGAGCTCAGTTGGGGATGGCCTAATAACAAGCAACAAAAAGAGGCACATAAGGGTGAGATGGGTCAGGAAAGAGAATCCAACCCTCTCTTACTACTGCCAACACACTTAAACTCTCGGAGTAGACACATCTCAGAATGAAGGGTTGGAAAACAATCACACAGGATAACAGCAGACTAGAAAATAACCAAGAAAAAGGGCCACATCCATACTTGTATCAGACCAAATATAATTCCCAAGCTATAGAAAATAATAAGAGATAGAAATGGATATTGAGCACTGATTAAGAAAAAGAGGGCAAGGGCCCGGGAGATAGCATGGAGGTAAGGCGTTTGCCTTTCATGCAAAAGGTCATCGGTTTGAATCCCGGTGCCCCATATGGTCCCCCGTGCCTGTCAGGAGCAATTTCTGAGCATAGAGCCAGGATTAACCCCTGAGCACTGCCGGGTGTGACCCAAAAACAAAAACAAAAAAAAAATAGAGGGCCAGAGCTGTGGCACAAGTGGTAGGGCATTTGCCTAGCACATGCTAACCTAGGACAGAGTGTGGTTTGATGCCCCTGGAGTCCTATATGGTCCCCCAAGCCAAGAGTGATTTCTGAGCACATAGGCAGGAGTAGCTCCTGAATGTCACTGAATGTGGTCCAAAAAAGAAAATAAAAAATACATAGAGCAGACTTAATTTTTAACATATAAATCAAATTGAGGGGTAAGGAAAGGTTCTTGCTTTCCCTCTGAGCTATTAGAGTTTCTCACCCATAGCAAACTCTACACTATTAGGAAATGCAATTCACTTCATAAAACACGCGGAAGGGGCTCCCTCTTTCCCTAGGAAGGTATCTTCTCCGAAATGAGACACTGGGCAACAGCTGGGGAAGACTTGCTATTTAAAGTCAAGTGAAAGAGGTGTTTTCCTGGAGAAATGTGGGCAGTTTTAGGTAAGGGTTGTATACACTAAGGAAGAGTAGAAAAAGTGGGAAGGAGGGACTGACTGTTCTCTGGAAAAGATGGATTAGTGAAAGAGGGGAGATCTGAGGGACCTGAGAAAAAGTGAGAGGTCTTCTGGGATTTTGTGGCTGCTTATTGATTTTCTCATGTCTGACAATATTAACTCAGAGCCTGGATGAAGCAAGAAATGATTATACATGGCATGGGTTGGTGGACCCCACCACACTCCCAGTACTCACTGTGACCCAGTCACCCAAGGCAGCCACTACTTTGATGTCTGATGGTTGAAGCTCATGGACTAATAAAAATAGATTTTAAAAAAGTGGGTGATCAGAAAAGGCCAGAGAGCATGAGATGCCAGGAGTCTAGAATTTAGTTGGAGTCCTACAGGTTTTCAGTGAACTTTTTTTCTAGTCTCTATCTTTTTTTTTTGTTTGTTTGTTTGTTTTTGGGTCACACCCGGCAGTGCTCAGGGGTTACTCCTGGCTTCATGCTCAGAAATTGCTCCTGGCAGGCATGGGGGACCATATGGGGCACCGGGATTCGAACCGATGACCTTTTGCAAACGCCTTACCTCCATGCTATCTCCCGTGCCCCTCTAGTCTCTATCTTTGAGCTGATTTTTTTTTTTTTTTGGTTTTTGGGCCACACCCAGAGATGCTCAGGGATTACTCCTGGCTGTCTGCTCAGAAACAGCTCCTGGCAGGAATGGGGGACCATATGGGACACCGGGATTCAAACCAACCACCTTTGGTTCTGGATTGGCTGCTTGCCAGGCAAATGCCGCTGTGCTATCTCTCCGGGCCTTCCAGTCTCTATCTTAAGAGCTCGTATGTCTCTTCTTTGCAGTTATAGAAGCCAAAGTAAGGATCATCTGGGTGTGCTAGCTATTGTCCATCCTGAGAGGACTCATTCCCATCACAAAGTATTAACTTCGGGGCCCGGGAGAGATAGCCTGGAGGTAAGGTGTTTGCCTTTCATGCAAAAGGTCATCGGTTCGAATCCTGGTGCCCCATGTGGTCCCCTGTGCCTGCCAGGAGGGCAGGAGCAATTTCTGAGCATGGAGCCAGGAGTAACCCCCCTGAGCACTGCCGGGTGTGACCCCCCCAAAAAAAAAACAAAAAATAAAAAACAAAGTATTAACTTCAGGGGTCCAAATACCAGGCATCTGGGGCATCATTCTAGTGACTCTACTACCTGTTGGCTAATCTAAAGTCTGGAGTGAGTGTTCCTGAAACTTCTTGAAGCCCTATGAATGGAAACTGCACCCCAAGGAATAAGGTCAGTTTCTCATGGAGGGGCCAGGAGGTAGGTCTTTATTCTTTATACACCAACAAGCCTCCCTGAGCATGACAGAATGTTTGTTGTGTCTCCCGTGCATGGATTTAGACCCTCAATTAAAAGGAAGCTTTATTCACTCACCTGAGGTAGGAATCATTGTGGAAGTCTTCACTTGACAAGGGAAGTCACTACCCCAGTCCTAAATAAACAGGAAAACAGAGAATACCCACTAGTTTGTATGGGAAAGTCAGTCAAGGCCAAGACTACCTGGTTAAGGAATACTAAACAAAAGCTGGACTCTCACAGTAGGAGAAGGATGGGCTAAGCGGAATGTCAGAGAAGAGAAAAAAATTGTCTATCTACACCTCTGCATGAAGCAGATCACATGTGGGTTCCCTTTGAACTCTTCCCATCTTCTCTACCTATATTCCATTTTTCTCTACCTTGTGAGTGAAACCAACAGACTCAGAAAAACAAAGAGAAAACAGTGCGGTCACATGGTAGACAACATTCATTTCCCCAAATGAACACTGATAACAGGGCTGAGGCTGTGACTCAACAAAAAAGTAGTTTTTGTAAAAGTATAAGGTTTTTTTTTTTTGTTTTTTTTTGTTTTTTTTTTTTGGTTTTTGGGCCACACCCGGTGACGCTCAGGGGTTACTCCTGGCTATTCGCTCAGAAGTCACTCCTGGCAGGCACCGAGGACCATATGGGGAACCAGGGGATAGAAACGCAATCCGTCCTAGGTTAGCGCAGGCACTTTACATCCAGCGCCACCGCCCGGCCCCCAAGTATAAGGTCTTAATTTCTTATTTTTTTTATTTTTTTATTTTTTGGTTTTTGGGCCACACCCGGTGATGCTCAGGGGTTACTCCTGGCTATTCGCTCAGAAGTCACTCCTGGTAGGCACGGGGGACCATATGGGGAACCGGGGGATCGAACCTCAGTCCATCCTAGGTTAGCGCAGGCAAGGCAGGCACCTTACCTTCAGCGTCACCGCCTGGCCCCAAGGTCTTAATTTCTAGCCCTAGCATGTGAGCATATGAAAATAGATTATACGTGGGATTTGGTTTTGTTTATTGCTTCAAGCAGTGTATCAAACAATGAATTCAATTTTTTTTTAAAAATCACATGAACTTGCTTGCAGTGCCAGACTTCCTATTCACTTCATTGTTTTGGTTTTTTTTGTTTTTGTTTTTGTTTAGTTTTTGGGTCACACCCGGTGATGCTCAGGGGTTACACCTGGCTATGCACTCAGAAGTTGCTCCTGGCTTGGGGGACCATATGGGAAACCAGGGGATTGAACCGCGGTCCATCCTAGGCTAGCACAGGCAAGGCAGGCACCTTACCTCCAGCGCCACCACCTGGCCCCCACTTCATTGTTTTAATTGAAATATGTATATTGGCTTACATCCTTGACTCTGGAATGTTTTGTCTGTATAGTTCAATGACAAGAAACAGAGACTTTGAGTCTTGGCCTTGAGTCAAGTTCCTTGTCTATGGACACAGAGTAAATTTTCCAGAAGCCTGGTATAAGTCTGTTGGTGGTGAATAACAGGGCACAGAAATAGCCAGAAACAGTATGTGGAAGGGCTAGGGAGAAATTTTCTACTACAAGTCCTTAGCATATGCTTTTCCTCAGAAAAGATAGAGAGACAAGCACTTTGCTAAGAGCACTACCCAAAAGTTCAATATTGACTCTCATCAATGTGATTAACCGTCCATCTCTTCTGTTTGACCAAAAGATGGCTAAGACCAGGCTTATGAACAACTCCTCTTTGGATGGAGCAAAAACAAAACTCCTTTGAAAAATTATTGCTCAATCCAAGGTTATTTCATTAATTCCAAGGGATTGCTCAAGCCATCACACAGATGACTTCTTTCTCTCCTGTGGACATTCTACTGGAATCAAGAACATGCATATATGTGCTGAGAAATATGCAGGAAGACAGTTAAGCAAAAACTCTATAAACAAGAGACTTTACAAAATGTCAGAGAGCCAGAGAATCTCAGAGCAGCAGGCAGCAGACAGCTCAGCAGACAATGAATGGAATGTGAGCCTGTACTTTTGTCATAAAGATATCCTGCACCCTACATCTATGCAAAAAAATAGCTCAGGGGTCTTGTAACTACAGATTCCATGAGACTGGGTGTTGGTGACTGTACTGCCATATTCCTAAAGGTTCCAGGTAAGGGGACTTTCTCTGTATTGTAGTTATGAAAATATGACAATACAAGCTAGTTGATCACCTAGGCCTGAGGTTTTAATTCTTCATAAGTAAAGATAAATGTAAGTATATGATACTATAAGAGTCCCGTGGGAGAAAAGAATAACCCTTATTTAGACATCAGTAAAATAACACATTTTAAAGAAATAAACCCAAAAATACCCAACAGAATTCAGTTGACATTTCAACTGTTATGGCTTTTAGTTTAAGGTTTGCTGAGACAAGTCCCCCATTGGGTGAACATGCGGCCTAGAGAATCCAAAGAGGCTGGGTGGCCTCTGAAATTGCTAAGCTGGGACGTCTGGCATGAAATCTCAAAGTCCTGCAGGAAGTTCTTACGGGCTAGTTTCAACTCTGCAGCAGCCTTATCAAAGACCTTTCCTCTTTTCTTCCTGATGCTCCCAAGCCAGTTCCAAACACATCAGGAAGAAATTTTACAAAGTGAGAGCAGGGGCCCACGCATGTATCTCAGCAGTCAAGGAACTGCCTGGCAAGCAGGAGGCTGCAAGTTCAATCCAAGCAATACCCATGTGGTTGGGAAGGTGTTGCCTTACTCAAAACTGTTGTCTGAAAAACATGTGCTGAACTTGAGCAATAGTAGGGGGTTCTTTCTAGAAGTTTCCTTCCTTCTACTGAAAACAGAGGTAGCAATCGCATTCCCATCTCCCTACAACAGGTTTTCTTTCTGGGAGATGCTCAATATAAACTCAAAAGTCTTCAGGGGCAAGAACATAGAAGGCACATCTCTGAATCTCCTCCAGGCCCTGGAACAATTTTGAGTAATTAAATAGATGTATAAGTTCCCATTGTGATGCTTTGACCCCTAATTTGGTGTGGTGTGAGGGTCCACAAGTCATCTTTGGAGCTACAGTGCATGAAGCTATAGGTCCCAAATCCTTTAGGTTGGATTTGTACTTAATCCAAATTCCCTTAAGCGGAACACACCTGGAAATGCATCGACTTGTAGGTTTCCCACATGATCTCATCATTACAGAAATAAGGGTTCACATCATATCTACCTACTGTACCTTCCCTATCATCCCAACCCCCTCCTGCTTAAATAGTAGGATGTCATAGCCAAGGTCAAAGTAAAGTTACCTATGATTCTTTCTTGAGATGCTGGCATCAGGTAAGTACCAGGATTGTATTAGCAGAATCCTAAAAGTAGTGTGGTTTGGAGCCTATTTTTACATTCCCAGTTTGTGAGAAAGGTCCATTTCTGCTTATGTGAACATGGAAAACTGTGCCATGTCCAGACTGATCCCCAAACAGGCAGATGAGCCACAGGAGTTCTTACCAGCGGAACTACGATGTCAGGGTATTGGTAGTTACTATTTTTCTTGGTTCTGAAGAAGGGAGTATCCTAAGACAGACACAAAACCACAGCAGGGTCATCAAAAATTGTTTTGTATTTATGAATAAAAAATCCTAACCTCTAGAATCATTAGCTTGATTTCATTCAGTTAAATAAAACATGTAATCATAATTTCATTCATTCCATAGAGGTTTCTCATAGCAGCCAGGCAAGGGTTGTTCAGAAAAGGTCCTAAATATTCAAGGTTTCAGAAGTTCCATGCTCTACTCTGTACATTACAGTTTGCTCCTAGCCAGTTATTGAACCTTGATCATCAGAATGAGTTCTGCCCTTTCTTTCCCGTTCTCTAGCAAGAGATTTATTTAACTAACTCTTTTCTAGAATAAACATATTGATATGCTTTATGTGCTTTTCTCTGGTTACCTTCTTTGAACTGTCTTACCCCACTCCACTTGTCTTTATCGATTTTGTCATTTTGTTACTCCTGAAACACTCTCTCTTCCCTACGTTCTCATCTACTTAACAACCAGTTTGTACACAAACCCAGTTAGGAATTCCAGTCTTTTCACTTGCAGCTGTCACGTTAGCTAGAAGTAGACAGGACGCCTGCCTAGTGGGGCTGACTGCGAAAAACTGTGAGTCCTGTCTTTGTGTTTATTTGTCCTCTCCTGCTGTCCTGACCTCGTGGGAGTCGGTCGAATCAGCTCCAAAGAAAAACTCACTCTCCCAGAGGTCCATTCTAGGGCGGGAACGCCCAGGAACCTCTCACTAACGTGAAAACCGGCAAGAAGCGAGTACTTTGCAAAAACCAGGTCCCGTTTGTGACGTCAGGCTGGGAATGTCTGCGAATCCACGCCTGCCTAGTGGGGCTGACTGCGAAAAACTGTGAGTCCTGTCTTTGTGTTTATTTGTCCTTTCCTGCCATCCAGACCGCTTGGGAGTGGGCCAAAAAGAGGCTGCAGAAGAGCACAGCCCCTCTGCTTCGCTACGCGGCTGTGCATACTTTCTAAGGTAAGAACATCATCACAACAAGAAGACAAAAAAAATCACACTAAGGACTGTGCTGGATGACTGAAGCCCAGCATTTCTCTCTGGACAGTCTTCTCTGCTGTGTGCCTAGGCCCAAGATTTGATCCTTTGAGAGGCCTCATCCACGGAGGACTCCACTCCCTTGTAGGCAAATCGACACACCCAGAAAGGGCGGAACCAGAGGAGTGTCCCTGCGCACATCATTTAGCCAATGAATACCACCGCAAAACGTAGAAAAACACACAATACTATTGTGACAATGGGGAAACAACGCAGGGCAGCGTCAGACACAGAGAACGAAGATGACAATTCTGATGACCAGATAATGACCAACGAACTAATC
>PVKC010022160.1:0-17816 GCA_004027635.1 Crocidura indochinensis
TTTTTTGTTTTGTTTTTGGGCCACACCCAGTGGAGCTCAGGGGTTATTTCTGGCTCTGTGCTCAAATATCGTGCCTGGAAGGCTTGGGGGACCATATGGGATGCCGGGGATTGAACCTGGGTCTGTCCCAGGTTGTCTGCATGCAAAGCAAATGCTATCTGTGATATCTGTGGTATCTCTCCGGCCCCAATAAAACAAATTTTTTAAAATAATTGTTCGAATATTAATTTCATTTCACAAATAATTGCATATTTTAAGGGATATTTCTATTGTACATTGATGTATTATTGCTGGAACACAGGTCAAAACACCAAATTTTAAATATTTATATTGTAGCTGACCATTTAATGTATTCTACTTTTAGCATCTGTGGGTATAATATAGCTTGCAGAATAATAAAGGCAATAATGAACTAAAAAGTGCTTGTTGCTTAAAAACAAATGATCATTATATGTATTTAAAATAGGAAATATCAATAATAAGTTGATAAATAAGTGATAGCAATTTTTGGTACTGAATTCTTTCGTGCAAAAGATTCTTATCTTCAGATTTTCATTTGGATTACTTATCAATTATTTTTATCATGTGTATAAAACATCATTTTAGGTATGGTGGTGACAGAATTAATGAAGACATTAATTCTCTTAAAGATTTCCTAATAAAAATAAAAGAAGGGGGCCGGGCGGTGGCACTGCAGGTAAGGTGCTGCCTTGCCTGCGCTAACCTAGGACGGATCACGGTTCGATCCCCCGGTTCCCCATGTGGTCCCCCGTGCCTGCCAGGAGTGACTTCTGAGCAAATAGCCAGGAGAAACCCCTGAGCGTCACCGGGTGTGGCCCAAAAACCAATAAATAAATAAATAAATAAAAATAAAACAAATGATTGCTTTTTTGCTACAAAGGATTCTAAGACTTTCTATATTTGATAACAAAAAGGAATAATAGATTGTTCTCTGGGTTATGTAATGGATAACAAAAGATGAGTTGACACAATCACACACTACTTTCACAAAACATCACTCCTATTATATCTAAAGATAATATCTAACGTTATAATTTTCATTTTCTAAATACCTTAAAATTTAATGCACAAATATTGCCCTGTTTTGTGAGATTACATAAACATTTATTACAGGGAAATTTTTGTTTTTGTTTTCAGGTCACATCTGGTAGTGCATAGGTTAGCTACTTGGAACTCAGAGAGAAACCTTTCTTGAGTAAACCATAGTTTATATACTATCATTAACTATCTCATTATTATTTTCATAGTTTTTGTCCTATAGATTTGAGATAAAAATACAGAAATATAAAGTATTACCTTACAGGAAGAATGTGTAAAAGAGAAAATTTCTATATATCACAGAATAATCTAAAAATAAATGTTTTAATTGTATAAATAGACTTTTAAAGTATTTATATATAATTCTTTTTTTTATTCACTTATTTTGGTTTGGGGCCACACCTGGTGGTACTCAGGGGTGACTCCGGGTTCTGCACATAGGAATTACTCCTGGCAGTGTTTGGAGAGTCATACAGGATGCCAGGAACAAATTCAGGTCAACTTGTAAAAAACAAATGCTCTACCAGCTATTATCTCTACAGCCCTATATAATTCACTTTGATGAACTGTTTTTACAGTTTACTCTTTAGACATAATCGAAATAGGGCCACCACAAACCACCCTAAATTTCTTCTCTATCATAGTAACTTTGAGAAATTAATTCATGTCAAATCTCAAAATGATCAATTCTTTACTCCAGAGACTGAATGGTATTCAAGACTCCTAATTAAAACCCTGGCCATAAGGAAGATTTCTTTGCTAGTACTAATGGGGTTTCAACCATGCTACTAATTGAGCAGAAATAAAGTCAGAAATTTATTTCACAAGGAACCAAGCCATGCTAAAACAAAGACTTCCTCAAGAATCAGCAACACTGGGAAATGGAGTACATAGTTCCACATTCTTATTTTACGAAGTGAGAAAAACTGAATAAATTAGAGCAGAGAAGTTACATAAACTTCCATTGTTCTGACACTCTAAATCTTTGCATTACATTTTCTATAATTGAGAGGACTTCAAATTTCCTTACCTGAGAAACCACCTACCATTCTCCCTTTTCTGAGTTTGAAAGGTTTCTCTAAACCAGATTATCAGCCTGGCTTCAGGGAAGCAGTTTGGTGGGCACTGAAGTGAGATTCAGCGACATCTTGATAACTTCAAGATTTAATGCCTTATTAGCTATAGCATTTGACTTTGGACAAATAGCATCTTGATTTTTTTCTCCAACCAATAAAATAATGATTGCATGCCTCCTTTGAAGATTTATAAAATAATTAAATAAATTAATCACAGAAAATTCCCAAATACAAGGTATAACACTGCAGTTATTTGTAACATGTTAAGTTTTTAAGTTATCTCTAGATACACTTTCTTCTCAAACTTCCCAATTTCCTTTTCTTATAAGAATAATTTACAGGAATCAGAGAGATAGGCAAGGATCAAAGCATATGTTCTTTATTCAACCCATCTTCTTTTAATTCCTGGAACCACATTCCTGGGTGCTGATCTTTGATTATCTTGAGCACTTTCTGCTGTAGACCTCCAGGGCTAAGAACCATTGGGATGGCCTCGATAACCCTTGAAACCTTAGGGTCTGTGCATGACTGATCCCTCAGGATCCTATATTAAACTATTAGCACATAAGACCACCTACTGGCACAAAAGACTTAGAAGTGCCAGTAGGTATCCAATGGCCCATTTGGTAACCCTTAGATTCACAGCGTATGTAGAAAGTGAACTAAAAATGTAGTTAAGAATATAAAGGAAATGATCCATCACAGAAAAATAGCCAGTCTTAAAATTATGTAACCTTGCAGAAAAAAAAATTTATCTGACTACATTACACAAACTTTTATTACTTTTTACCTTACTATATATTTTAGAGCTCATTGTATCATTTTAATATCTACAGAGAAATCTTTATTTTATTTTATTTTATTTGGGGGGGTCACACCTGGCAGTGCTGAGTGGCTACTCCTGGCTCTGTGCTCAGAAATCGCTTCTGGCAGGCTCTGGAACCATATGGGATGTCGGGATTTGAATCAATATCCTTCTGCATGAAAATGCCTTACCTCCATGCTATCTCTCCGGCATCGAGAAATCTTTATTTTAGATACAAATACCTTCTAACTGATGAATATAGCTTTCTTCTTATAGTTATTTTCCCATTGGTAATAATTTTTAGAAGAAATTTAAAAACTGAATTTTATAGCTATTAAATTAAGTTTCTTGAGTAAGTTTTATCATACCCATTAATATTTGATATAAATATTACAAGAAATTAGTGTGTATTCCATAGGACTTATACCTTTTCAAGTTGCCTTTTAGGCCCTCTTTTTTTATTAAAACACTGAATTCTATTCTATTCTTATGAAGAAACACACCCCAAGTTAAAAGTTTTTATTCATATGTATGAAATACTTAGAAATTGAACTCAAAAAGTTATGAATCTCTCGTATGAGTTGTAGCTCAGTGAGCTCTAGAATGTGGCTTATATTAAATCACTTTATTGTCTCTGAATATTATTACCATACTACTATTTTTATTTTTCTTATATCATCACAAATTAGTGAGATTATTTTACTCTGACTCATTTCACTCAGTATAATACTTTCCATATTCATCCATGCTAATAAAAGATAAGGTAATATTCGTGGCACCCCTTCATTAACAATAGTTCAAAACACAGTATCTAAAAAAGAGTAGAGAGAGAGAGAGAAGTAAAATATCTGTTCTAGAGGTGGGGTTGGAGGAAAAGTGGCAGGAAAAGTGCTGAAGGGTGGTGTACATTCTATGACTGAAACTCAATCATGAACAATTTTCTAACAGTGTTTAAATAACATAATAAAAATACAAAAAATCACTTTAAACTTAAACGTGATATTTTTGGTGTCAACTTCCCCCTATTTAAGTACTTAAGACTACTCAAAATCTTAGCAATGTTCACTTAACATATGGCAAGTTTCTTCTAAGGCTGCATCTCTGAGATATGTTTGAGGACAAATCTTTAGTGATATTACAGTGGGTTGGGTACTTACTTTGAAAGTGGTCAACTCAGATTTGACACCAGCATCTTACATAGTCCGTTGAGCTCTGCAAGTTATAATCCCTAAACTGAGAAAGTAGTAACTCATTGGATTTTTTGTTTGATATTGCTTTTTGTAGTGATGTGGTGTTTCTCTTCCTTTTCCCCTTCTCTCAAACTGATGCTGAGAGCCTCTAGAAGGACTTCGCCCATTTTCGACTTATTTGATTTTTATCCCATTTTATTGCTTTACTTTTCTTCAAACAGAACTACATAACTTGAACCATATAGTTCTGCCTCTCAAAGTGAGGGGAAAATAATGGAGGGTACCACTTATACTAGCAGCCTGGGCAGAATTGAACTTTAACCCAGCAGGGCATCCTCATGCAATTCCATAGATGGCGAAATTCAAATGCACTGACAGATATTTTCTACTTCAAATGACTAGAATTTCTTAGTATGTCTGAGGTGAGACAATGATACTGATAACAACCATAAGTTCTGAAATAAGAGGCAATAAGTACAATGGAGACACTAAGACCAACACAACAATCTTCTGACAAAATCTTATTTACTGACAGCACAGTTCCCTCCTGACATGTAAACTGAGTTTTGCTACAACCTTTACATTGTTTGAGTTCAGAAGGTCACTTACTTCATTCTGTCTCAAGCTGATCTGCTGGCTATTCATACACTTTTATTAATTTGGAGTGAGGCTGTATGTATCACTTGTCTATTTAATCATGGGTGAAAGCTATGTTAAGTTAGGACTCTAGTTCAAATTTACAGCCTCTCTAAGACTTTTTTGTCTGTCTCCAATATGAGATCTGGGTAAGATTCTTTTTTTTTTCTTCTTTTATCTCTACCTCTCAATAGCATCATGTTGGAGGTTAAGACTTCAAAACTTGGGGGCAGGAGAGATAGCATGGAGGTAAGGTGTTTGCCTTGCATGCAGAAGGATGATGAATCCTGGCATCCCATATGGTCCCCTGAGCCTGCCAGGAGCGGTTTCTGAGCATAGAGCCAGGAGGAACCCCTAAACACTGCCGGGTGTGACTCAAAAACCAAGAAAAAATAAGACTTCAAAACATAAATTTTGAAAGGATGCATCAGTTCATAGTATAAATAGTATATGTCTTGCTAACAAGTATTTTTCAATACATATATTCCTTTTCTTTTTGGTTTTTGGGTCACACCCGGCAGTGCTCAGGGGTTACTCCTGGCTCCATGCTCAGAAATTGCTCCTGGCAGGCACGGGGGACCATATGGGGCCCCGGGATTCGAACCGATAACCTTTTGCATGAAAGGCAAACGCCTTACCTCCATGCTATCTCCCGGGCCCCAATATATTCCTTTTCTTATGTACAAGATGAATGAATAATATACATACACAGAATTTTCATATTTTATATTAAATGCATATACTCCAAATCAAGTATATTCAATTTCAGATAAGATGATTTCCAGAAAACTGACTACCCAAAGCATAAAGAAGTACAGAGCAGAATTTTTTCTCACAGTCTTCATAATAAAGACTTTAATCACAGACTTCTGATTTTATGTATATTTTTATTATTTAAACACCATGGTTACAAACATTTTTAATTTGGTTATAGCCATAAAATGCACACCCCCTTCACTCATGCAATGTACCCCATTTCTCTCCTCCCCCATCCCCTGCTTGTCTTTGAGACAGACATTCTATTTCTCTCTTTATTATTAGTTGTTAGTGTAATCATTCTTTAACTGCACTTAGATCTTTTTGTGATAAGCTTCATATCATGGGCTGGTCTTTCTGGCCTTCACCTCTATTGTCTCTGTGTATTGTTATATAGTGTCTTTTACGTTTCTAAATCCCACATATGAGTGAGACTATTCTGGGTTTCTCTCCCTTTGACCATTTTACTCAACATAATAGTCTCCATATCCATCCATATATATACACCAGCTTGGCGACTTCATTTTTTCTAATGGTTGAATAGTATTCCACAGTTTTTTTAGCCACTCATCTGTTGTATAATTCTTGAAGAAGAATGTGAATCAAAATTTAATTTTGAATATTAAAATATATAAGCATACATTCACTCCAAATTTTCTTTGAAAGGCTACCACCAAGTAGCACAATTATGAAAACAGAAGGAAGCACTAATTTGACCTTGACATTTCGAAGGCTTTGCATGTATCTTTGAGCATATTTTCGACATTTTCAGGTTCAAAAAATACAAATATAGTAAGAAAAGGATGACTAAAATGGATGCCATAAAACATTATCATTGATCTTTTTAAGTATTCGAATAGCAGGAAGTGTACCATATAAATGTATTAACTTTCCTTGATATTTTTAAAAGACCTCTGTTCTATATTTGATAAAATAGAGTCAAAATAGGCTGCTTACTTACTTTTATTCTAGTCATATTTAAAATATCAATGATACTGCATTTTAAAATAAACAATAAGCCAACAATATCTTATTTCTGTATCTCTATTGACTTTGATCAATAAGCTGCAATGACCTTAAATTTGGGTTGAAAAGTATCCAATTTTATGCAATATGAGGATAATAATCCACTGATTCTTCTGCAGGAGATCTCTTGCAGTCAATGCTTTAATTCTTTTATCTACTTATGGTTTATCAATCACTGTACTTCAAAAACAATTCAAGACAGAGATATGAAGCTCAGTTCTTTTAAAGATGGAAAGAACACACAAATTCCTAAGACCCTAAAATTATAAGTGGCAAATTCTAAAACAAACCTTCTAATACATGATATAATGCATTAATATATATTTTATTAATGCTTTATTGATTATTAATAATATATTGATAATATGCTATATAATATATTAGCAATATATTACAATACATATTATATAATACATTACATAGTATTTAGTATATTACATATTATATAGAATATTGTATAATGTATAGTTATATTGTAATATTTACTATAATATATATGATTATTCTATTCTATTCTATTATATTAATTCTTTTTTTTGTGGTTTTTGGGTCACACCCGGCAGTGCTCAGGGGTTACTCCTGGCTCCATGCTCAGCAATTGCGCCTGGCAGGCACGGGGGACCATATGGGGCACCGGGATTCGAACCTGTGACCTTTTGCATGAAAGGCAAACGCCTTACCTCCATGCTATCTCCCGGGCCCCAGTATTAATTCTTATATAGAGAGAAAGAGCCCAGAAAAGGAGACAGTCCATTAGGTAAGGCACAAAATTACCTTGTGTGCATTCAACCTGAGTTGTTCAATCTCCACACCACAGATGGATGGTTCCCAAGCCCGTCCAGGTGTGGCCCCTGAACAGAGTTAGGAGTAAGACCTGAACATAGCTATCAGCTAATTCTAAAACAAAAAAATTAAATAAAAAAAGCAAAAAGTGAGTAGTGAATTTGTAAGATTTTTATTTTCAAAAATTACATTCAGGAACTTAGTAGGTATGTAGCATTACATTCCTCAGTCTATCCGAATGATTTTGAGTAAACCATTCTCATTATGGTTCACTTATTTTAAAAAAGGGTAATATACCAGTATATTTAATCCTCTATAGGACATATAAGTTCTGAAAGCCCACAGTCTTTCTTCTACATATTAAAGAATTCAAAATTTAGGCATCAGGAGAATGTAGCTTATCAGCAAAGTGCATGCATGAGATTTGGGTTTGATTCAGGCATTTGAAAATTATTGAAGATTAGAGATAGCTAAATTAAAATTTCAAAATATATTATTTCACTAAATATACTATCCTAATACTCTAAATATATCATATGTATATATATATATATATATTATATTTATCTTATTTAAACAATGGACCTTCCAGGTGTCTCCAGTATCAAAATAAGGCCTTTAATGGAAATGATGAATCATAAAACTATCAAAAATGACAAATTATTTTCTTTATTCCCATTTTATGTATTTATTTATTTATTTTTTTTTGCCATATCTAGTGACACTGAGGGGTTACTCCCGGCTATGCACTCAGAAATTGCTCCTGCCTTATCGCATGCACCACTGTTTCAGTCCCAAAATTCTTTCTTTTCTAAAATGAAACCATCTAGGAACTATTTTAAAGACTATATCTTGTAACTTTTACAGTCTACAATTAAGAAAACTGATTTCCTTGTTCAAATCCTAAACAGGTACAATAAAGAAAGCGAGTCATCCAAAAACAGGAAACCAAAGTCATGGCTTAGAGATAGTATAATAGATAGGGTGCAAATGGTTTGATTCCCAGCATTGCTTATGCTACCTGAGCACAACCAGAGTGATCACTGATCAGAGTCAGGAGAAAGCCCTGAGCACTGATGAGTGTGGCTCCCAAACCAAGGGAAAAATAAGCAAATAAATGGTAGAGAGTGCTCAGGTTAAAAAACTTGCAGATCTTTTGGGGGGTAGAATTGCAAAATATTATGGGTTCTCTTGAGATTTGGGGCAGGTATCACTTCCCTAAGGGCTCCAGTTGCAGAGTCCATTACAGAGGATGTTTTAGATACCCAAGACTAAATGTACAGGCTACCACTACTTGCCACACACCCTTAAGTATACAAACTTCTTTATTTCTGGGACTCATTTTAGTGGTAGGTTAGCTGGGGTGCTTGCCTGAAATAGAAAACAATACTCTGAAGTGACGGGCCCTGTAGTTAAGGCTACATAATGAAAAGAAAGGCTGAGAGCTCTAGTATCTAAAGCTGAATAGGAAATTCATGGGTGAATGCATAGGGAGACACTATTATTTGAGGTATTCATTAAGAGGGGATTGACAAATAAACTTCTTGGTCTGCCCACATTTTTTGTTGCTGCTCTTGTTACCTTTGTTTTGCCTTACCTCTCATTCTCTTACCCTTTAATTCAAAACAATAGAGAACTATATGTCTTCCTTAAGTTTTCAATAATTAGATTCAGATTTAATATTATATTTATTGTGGCATCCTATCTCACCGCACGACACCCCAATAAATCTTGCTTGCTATCCAAGAAATAGAGAAAAAAGTTCTACACATTCATCGTATCTCCAAATCATTTAATTCTATTATTTTAAAGAAGCTCACCAAATTCTGTAGGCAAATGGGGAAAATTTGTGGGAAAATATTACTGGAGAATATAACAAACTCTGAAGACTTTTGTTTGTTTTTAATCCACATCTGGAAATGCTCAGATGTTATTCCTGGCTCTATGTTCAGGGGTCAATCATGGTGGTGCTTGGGGAATCATATAAGATGTTAGGGATCAAACCCAGGTCAGCAGCATGCAAGGCAAATGCCCTATCCACTGTGCTATCAATCAGGTCCCTCTGCAAACTTTGTTTTTTTAATGATATCTATATTTAAACACCATGATTGCAAAATTGTAGCTGGGTTTCAGTCATAAAAATAACACTCAACATCACCAGTGCAACTTTCCCATCACAAATGCCGAATCTCCTCCATTCCTACCCCTCGCCTATATTCGAGACAGGCTTTCTACATTCCACACTCAATGACATTGTTATGATAGTTCTCAGCATAGTTATTTCTCTAACTTCACTCACCGCTCCTTGTGGTAACTTCATATCATGAGCCAGTCCTCCCAGCCCTCATATCTGGGAACTATTTCAATGTATTTCATATTTCTTAAAACCCATAGATTAGTGAGACTATTTTGTGCCTATCTCTCTCCCTCTGACTTATTTTACTCACCTTAATAGATTCCATGCACATCCATGTATAGGAAAATTTCATGACTTTATCTCTCTTAATGGATGCATAACAACCCATTGTGTATATGTTCCACAATTTCTGTAGTCATTCATCATGAAGGGAATCTGGTTGTTTCCAGAGTCTGGCTATTGTAAATAGTGCTACAGTGAATGTAGGTGTGAGGAAAAGATTTTTGTATTATGTTTTAGATTTCCTACCGTATAACTTTATGAGCTAGATCTATTGTGAGCTCAATTTCCAGATTTTTGAGGAATCTCCATATTGTTTTCCATAATGGCTGGACTAAACGACATTTCCCACCAGCAGTAAATTAGATCCCCACATCCCCACCAGCATTGATTGTTCTTTTTTTTTTTTTGTTTTTTTGGGCCACACCCGGTGACGCTCAGGGGTTACTCCTGGCTATTTGCTCAGAAGTTGCTCCTGGCAGGCATGGGGGGCCATATGGGGGACCGGGGGATCGAACCGCGGTCCCTCCTAGGTTAGCGCAGGCAAGGCAGGCACCTTACCTCCAGCGCCACCCGCATTGATTGTTCTTGTCTTTTGTAATGTTTGTCAGTCTCTGTGGTATGAGACGGTACCTCATAGTTGTTTTGATTAGGGATTTGAGGCTGTTTTTCATTTGAAGCATGCAAATACATTTTTATAATTATATTTTCTAATATAAAGATTATTAGGCAAGTGTGACTTCATGCTATAATTTTACATGACAGAACAGAAAACATAAATGTGGCCAAAATGTAACACTTGTATTAAAACATGCATAATGTGTTTGCAGAGTATTTGTTCTTCAGTTAACTTACATACATTCTCTGAAAAGTCAACCACTAGTTCAAAGGTAGTTCCTCCATCCCCCAAGGCACTTGTTCATTATACACCTGTTTAGTTCCTGAAAAAATTATTTGTATTAATCTTTTATGGGGAAATTGTAGAGGTCAGGGATACCAGAAAACATACTAAGTGCTGGTCTGGAGATCATGTAGCAAGCACACTGGGAATCCTGCAGGCATGACAAGTTCCAGCCTTTGAGTCTAGTCTGGCCCCATGTATACTAGCTTCATGTGCATACTGACTTCATTATTGTTTGTCCTCTGAACTTTAAGAAACATTATAAGAATAAATATGGTCTATCTTATTTACCTTTCTATTTCCTTATAGAAGCGTATTCTATAGAAGTAAGTGTAAGTGTATAGAAGTGTCTTAGAGGAAAGGCTTAATAAACATTTGTATAAATAAACATGATAAAAAATAGAAAGTAAATCTACTTGCTTCTTTCTTATAATTTATCTATACACACAGACATTACATATATTAATGACATGCTGTTCACAGATATTAAAATATATTCATATTAATGGTATCATTCATATAATGGATACTGTTAAAAATGAGTCTTATTGTGCATGCATAATTGTGTACTAATTGTAAAACTTATGCCCAGTGGATTTATATAAGTTTCATTGTGCATGCATAATTGTGCACTAATTGTAAAACTTATGCCCAGAAGATTCATATTCAGTAAAACAAATGGTTCTTTAAACAAAGAACCATTCGCTGATAGGGGCTAGAGAAATAGTACAATGGATAGGTAGGGAACTATTCCTACATGTGGTCACCCTGGGTTCAATCCCCAGAATCCCAGATGGTTCCCAAACCCACTAGAGGTATTCCTGAGGGCAGACCTAGGAGTGACAGTGGAATACTGTCAGTGTGATAAAAAAAAACAAAACAAATAACTCATTAACACATAGTTTGTCCAGGGATTAGGGTGCTTGCCTTGCAATCAGCTAATTTAGGTTTGATCCTTAGCACTGCATATGCTCATCCAACAACAGACAGGAATATGCTCTAGCACAGGAGAGTTTCATTCTACCTTATCCCAGAAAGAAAATGTATGTGAATTCAAGGTTTTAAATTAGAATATGCATTAAAATAAGCAATAATATCTATCTGCATTAGTCAGGATCAGATCAATATATAAAATTAACCACATAAACCATTAGGGTTTTTAGGCTATCAGATACAATAAAAGCTATCCATTTAGATCAATTAATTTCAACTAAAATTGAGTTTGCTGAAAACATGACTTACTTATAAGGAAAACTTAAGTCTCGAAAGTCAGTCAATTTGAGTATTCTGTCTTATTTAAAGAGAAACTATAATCATCTTGACATCGAAATTCTGAAATTTACAGTTTATCTGAAACTGTATTTAACATTTTGATTAAATGTGAATGGAAATAAATTAAAAATTTTATAGTAAAAGAAGCCAGTTTAATGCAATCTTTATTTTAATTATAGTGACTTACATATCGTTCACAGTAATATTTTAGGTACATATTAACATTGAATCAGGGGAATTCCCATCACCAAATTGGCTTCCCTACACCTCCGTTCCCGTCCTGCCTCCCATATCCTCCACCCTCACCCCCCGGGACTGCTAGAATGAGTGGTCCTCTCTGTGCCTAGATTACTACTTCGTGATCTTACAACTGTTTGGTCATGGTACCTCCATTATATCCCCCTCTAATTGGGAGGTGGGACTAGATGGTTCAAGTTATGTGCTTTTGTTTGAAGAAGAGAAAAGTAATAAAGTCGGGTAAAAATCAAATGCACAGAAAATGGGCAGAGTCCTGCTAGAGGCTCTCATCCTCGGTTTGAGAGATGAAGGGGAAAAAGAAGGTGAAACACCACAACAGTATAAAAAGAAGTATCAAATAAAATACCCAGTGAGCACTACAGCAATAAAGATAGACACCACATAATAGCCATGGTCTTAAACAAAAAACAAGACAGAGCACAAAATGGAAGAAGAGGAAAGAAGAAAGAATAATAAATAAATAAATAAATAAATAAATGGAGACAACAAGTTTAATATCCACACCAAATCAAAGAAATCGACAAAAACTAGATAGATAAATAAAAAAAAGATTATTTTGTGCTTTTTGTCTTTTTTTTTTCTCTTTTTTCCCTCCTGCATAGGCATGGGGTCATTCAAAAGGGAATTCCCTTGGCCTAAGAGATACAGGGTTTCTTCACCCTTGGAGTATATTGTCATGGGATTAACTATAGACTCCTTTCTAGTTTATTTACTGTCCCGTTGGTGCTTTTGTGGTGTATGGAAGACTTCTGCTCCGTCCTGGGTGATAAAAATCAGATCTCTGTATCTAGAGATCTCAGTCTCTGTACAGGTCAATGGGTTTACTACTGGCAAATATTTTTTTGTTCTATCCAGGAGATAATTTAAAGAACATTTTTTTTAATTTGGAAAATAAGTGAGCATATTATTGTCTGTAAGTGTGGCTGTGAGGGATTCAATTTTTTTTTTTTAGGAATTTTCTGCTTTTATTTTTCTTAAGCAGTTTAATTAGCTAAACAAAATATTTAAGTTCTGGTATGCTTCACATATCCCATTAATTCTGCAATGGATTTAAGTTCCTTTAAACGTCACTGCACTGACTTTTAATTATCATGCAAATGCATTAACTAAACTTCTTAGAGTTAAAGGTTAGAAGATAATGCACAAGAGCTAATAAAGAAATTCCCCTCTTTCCAGCTAATAACCAAAATCATTTATTACTCCTCCATGGATGGAACTCTTAAGATTATTTTTAGTATACTGAAAATGTGATTCACAAATAACTTCTTAAGAAACCTGTTACTGTATTCATTTTTAAAGATAGCAAAAGTTCAGCTTCAATTTATGAAAAAATAAGCAGGTATCAGAAAAGATTATAATTTAAGTAGAACAGAAAAGCAAGCAATAAGTGCATGGAAGGTGGATGAGCAGGCCAGCTATTTGACTAACGTGGTAGGAAAGGAATGTTCTTACTGCTTCATAGTTTTGTGCTTTTCATGGGGACTTAATAAGACACAACTGCTATAGAGAGGGAGCATGGCTTTTGAGCATAAGCATTTATTGGTTTACTCATCTAGGTTTACCTATTAAACCATCTCCTACTATCATTTCCTCTCTTGCAAAATAACATGTACATTTGTTTAAAAAAACTTAAATTTTTTTCATTAAAACTATTAACTTGTTTTGCTATATATGTTGCCTGATATCTTAGCTAACTAACTTTTCTACTATATGCTTGAATCTGGACGATGGGTTTCATATAGCTCCCATTTAGTCTTCACAATAACTTTTTAAGTTTGCTTTTATTGTTCCTGCTTTGCAGATCAGGAAACTATGAAATCACTTAGCCTGACTTATACACTCTTAACCGCTACTAGGGTACCATAATTTTCTTTTGGTCAAAATGGATTAAAGTTACAAAGGTAGTAAAGAGGAGAGAAATAGTAGGAGAGAGGGTTGGTTAAAATACAGGTAAGAAAAGTCAAGATACAAAAGGTGATAAAGGGTTGGAGAAGGAGCTCTATGGGCTATAGTACAAGTTTTACATGCAGAGGGTTCAAATAATATCCCCAAACACATGTGCTTCCATTAACACTGCCAGGAGTGAGCCCTGAACACTGAGGAATTAGGAATATCTTAACGCCACTAGGTGAGCCTTCGCCTCATAAGAAAACAAAAAAGCTAAGCAAGGGCAAGCTAAGAAAGACTGTAGACTCCAGGGACCAGAGTAGTGGTGCAGTGGTGGGGCGTTTTCCTTGCATGCGGCTGTCCTAGGACAGATCATGGTTCAATCCCTCGACATCCCAAATGGTCCCCTAAGCCAGGAGTCACTTCTGAGTGCAGAGCCAGGAATAACCCCTGAACATCATAAGGTGTGGCCCAAATCCAAAAACAAAAAACAAACACACAAACAAAAGATTGTATATAATACAGGTATATAACACTGGATTCTTAACTCAGATTTGTGTTTTTCTCTAAATATAAATTTGTTTAGCATAATGTGAATCCATTATAAAAAAGAATGTGAGGGTGCCTGGAGAGATAGTGCTTTGTGGTAAGCTTGATGATAGAGCATCATATGACTGAACAACTTTGTAAATCATATTGTCTGAAAAGCAATAACAATTTATAAAGAACTAAAAAGTATGAACATAAGAAATCCCTTTAAATATCAGAGGTACTTGATCTAATAAAAATCCAATGATCTAACAATGTATTATGAGGAAATAAGGATCAATTTTTAATCTATCTCTTACAATGGGATCTCAATTGCCCATATAGTTGTGATCCCGGTTTAGTCACATAACTGGAGATGTTTTGACTCACTTGGAAATAAAAAGAGACATTCATAAAGTCACTGTATTTTGTATAAGGGCACCTGAAGGCACACACATACAGTATTTTAAATGCTATTTTTATATCCACGGAAGCTGGAGAGATAGGTAGGGCATGGTAGTATGTAGGGCATTTGCCATGCCAGGAACACCCAGGTCCCCAAACTCCACCAGGAGTGATCCGTGCGGGCAGAGCCAGGAGTAAACATGAGTATGGTCCAAAAGCAAGCAGCCCCCAAAATTCTACAACACAAACTGCATTTCAAATCATAAATGAGAATCATTTGAGATGTTCCCTCTACCACAATACTGTCAAATTTTAGTTCATAAATGGGATATTGCAACTTAAAATCAATCATTGTGAAAGCAGTATTCCTAGGGCATACCCTACAAAGCTACCTTTGTATTTTATCGGGTTAACAAACAAACAAAACAGTAACAATTCAGGGAAAATTGTATGAAGTCATAATGAACATGTTCAAATTGTTATTTCAGAGTCTTTAAAAAAGGGTTCTGTTTTGGACACCACTATTTTGACAACCACTATGCCCTTTTAGTACATTCAAGAAAAGAGATGACAGGTCAGAGGTTTCTTCAGGGAGACCAAGAGACAGAGTAGAATGGATAAGATATTGGAAAGACAACTATCAATCCCTGCACACAGCACAGCCTCAGATGTCACTTTCTCTTATGCTCTCTCAATTATTCTAACATTTGAAACTGTTTTGCTTGGAAGTACAGTGATTATATTTGGCCCACATTAAGGCGTCCCTCCCTGTTAAACAGAAACACACTCATAAATTTATTTATATGAGAGGCTTTTGGAAGTTCTTCTTTGGATACATATTCTTAAAATCATTATATCACTAAAACTGGCAACCCAACATTTACTAATGAAAAGACAAATCTATAAAACTTTATAGATTGAAAACTTTAACATCTGACAAAGGCAGTTATAATAAAATTATTTATTAGAGAAGCTTACTATTTCTTTTATTGTTTTGCTTTTACTTTTGGCTCTGCACTCTGGAACTACTCCTGGCTGGCTTGGGAGACTTAAGATACTGAGATCAAACTTGGGTCGATCACATATCAGGTAATGTTCTCCTCAATGTACTATCACTCTGGCTCCAAGACATTCATTATTTCTGAATATTCTGCTTATATGTACATCCCATCACATCAAAGATAGAGGCATAAATTAAACTATCAATGAATAGTTAACAATTAACAAAGAATATACTGATTGAAAAAGAAAAACGAGAGAACCTATTTAGAAAAAATTCCAGCAATGTTTTTATGTGCAGCAAAAATTTAACAATGACATCTCCACTTAAGAAAACAAATTTTTGTTTTGTTTATAGGCCACACCAGGAATTGCTTAGGACTTATTTCTGGTACTCAGGGGTCACTCGGGCGACCTTAAGTATCCAATAGATCTAACTCTGGGCCAATAGTGTGCCAGGCAAGCTCCCTATCCATTGAATTATCATTCAGCCTAGACAAAATATAGTTATAGTAGAAAGATCTGAAAAAGATGAAATTTTGCAAGTCATTCTGCAGATTTTCAAACTACAAGTTTTGCAACATGAAAATAAGTTTAAGAAATCTAACAAATGAACTTAAAGTGGAAGAGAAAATTTATTTGATTAGTTTAAGTAACATCTAATCATCGCTACCATGCTTTCTTTCTTTCTCATTTACAATGCTATTTTCCTCTCTTTAGGCAATGTTCTGAAGTTGGTACTGAAAGGGAACAAAAAGGGGTGCTAGTTAATTGATTTTAGGTTATTTTATTGCTCAGTGTAATAAGAAAGCATTTAAAATAAGTTCCTAGCAAATGAAAAAAAAATACCTCCCAACTGACACTGAGATTCTCTGAGTTAAAAATAAGGAGGTATTTCTGTGGCTGCCTCTAACCAGAGTACAGGGAGAAGAGAAGGTCAAAATACATAATGGTCACGTTACTTTTAACCTTGAGCATTTATATCACTAATTTATATCACTTCTCTTACTAACCAATAAAGGGATTCTGACTTAATAACTTATAAACTGACTTTTGGATTTGCTAATTTTTACTTGTAAGGTTTCATCTATCAAGAAAAAAAATGTTAAAAAGAACTATGTGTGGAAAATGAAAATCAAAGGATGAAAGCTCTTCTTTAGTCTGTTCATTTCATTCTTTAATTTTAATTCATTTTTTAATTCATTACTTTAATTATGGTTACAAGGTTGTTCATAATACAGGGTTTTTTTTTGTCACAGTTGCAAAATTGTTCATGATTGAGTTTCAGTCATACAATATAAAGAAAGCACCCTTCCCCAGAGCACGTTTCCTGCCACCAGTATCCCCAGTTTCCTTTCCCATTCTCCCCACTGCCTGCTTCTGGGGCAGACATTTTTCTTCTTTTTTTTTTCTCTTCATTTTTTCCTTAGAGACACTTTGTCTCCTTTAAGCAATAAGTTCTTGTCTAGAGTTAACATCACAACTGCCATTGTCATAGTGTACTCCTTTCTACCATAACTGCATCTCCCGCCCATATTTGTGGCAAGCTTCCTGCCATGGACTGGTCCTCCTGGCCTTTATTTGTCTCTATTGCCTCTAGAAACTGTTACCATATCTTATTTTATTATATCCCACAAATGAGTTAGTCTGCTCAATTTCTTAATATTCACCTATTAGTTGCCTACTATCTTCTCCCTTTTCTCCACTATATCTTCAAGAATAGTTTCCATTTTGATATGATGTTTATGGTAGGAACTATCATATTTGTCAAAGTTGCATTTACTTAGCAAGTTCTTCAAGAATTATTAAAAAAATTAGT
>PVKC010022161.1:0-17831 GCA_004027635.1 Crocidura indochinensis
TGGGACTCTAGTGGAGGGCGTGATGCTTGATTATGTTATGTATAAAACCCTATTTTTTGTTTTGGTTTGGTTTGGTTTGTTTGGGGGCCACACCGGATGATGCTCAGGGGTTAGTCCTGGCTTTGCGCTCAGAAATCACTCCTAGTGTAGGAGACCATATGAGACACCAGGGGATCTAAGTGCAGTCCATCCTGGGTCAGCCACGTGCAAGGCAAATGTCCTATAGCTGTGCCAGCACTCTGGCCCTATAAAACCCTATTTTTCAACAGTATATTAAACCACATTATGTAAACTTAAAAACAAAGTAGGGATAAACATTGTTTCTAGATTTCAGAAACAAGAGCATTGAGGAAGAAGATGAATGAAGGATTGAAACAGGAAGAGAAACTCTGGAAGGAACATAGGGTCCTGGGGAACATAGGAACATAGAGAGAGGGGCCTTAGATACACTTGTGGTATATGCATGAGGTTCCTATAAACTACTAGGTCCAGTTCTACTAATAGCATGTTATCCAAATTCAATAGTTAAGTTAAAAGATGATTCTGTCAATTATTCAGGTCGAGGAAGAGGAGGTTAAGAGGGATCTGGGGTTTTTGTGGAGGGTTGGCATCACAGATGGTAGGATTGGGGGTAGGAATATTATATGCCTGTTTCCTTATTATAAACAGCCTTGTAAATCATGGTGTATGAAATATAAAATTTAAAAATACTACCCCCTTTTTCCAATGCATTACAACATCAGTCTAAAAATATTCCCAACAGCATTTTTGTGTGTGTTTAAGCAGTCTAGGATTTCAAAAGTTCAGATCTAAGAATAGTCTTGGGATTTTTCAAACTCCAATTTTCAATAAAAGTTTTATGATTGTGTCAACTGTGAAATAATAAGAATATAATATAATCATGAAAGCATTCATTCAAGAAAGGGAATCTTGATCTGGGCCCACAATCCAGTCAGTTTCTAATTTTTTTGAAATGTTTTCGTAAAGGAATATCTGACTTGAGTTCATTTCCTTGGGATTGGTTTGATTTACTTGACCAATTTATCAAATTTATTTAAGTATTTTTATTATTGGTTACATTTCAAAACTGGCTAATAAAGGTTTTCAGACAGAAACTTGCAGTGTCTTTTGTGACAATCAGCTGATGTACTTCATAGCGCATATGAGCAGAAAAGGGAATCACTAAATCAAGCTGAACTTAAAACTCACTTAGAAGTCTCCAGATTATTTTTTCTTTTTGAGCCATACCTGGCTGTGCACAGAACTTGCTCCTTGTTCTGCACTCAGGTTCTGGGGGTGCTTTATATAGGGTGTCTCAGATTAAACCTGAATTGGTCACACGCAAGGCAAGTAAGTGCCTTACTTTCTATACCATCTCTCTGGCTCCACCAAGATAGAATTTGATCAAAGTAGTTTTCACGCTGACACTTCGAAGTTTAAATCTTGACTTTCTCTGAACTTGTGACATATATTACCTAAAACTATCTAGCCATGCTTTTCCAACTGAACGTTTTAAAGCAGTCTCTAATTGATTCTTGCTTTTCCTAGCCCTAGAGCATTGGGTTTTGCACTTGGTAAGAAATAATCAAGCATTCACAGATTCATGCTAATGTATTATTTCTCTGCTGAGCAAGCATCAGGATTCGTCTCAGGTCTGAACCAGTTTTCTTCATTTTCCTTTTACTGTTTGCAACAGGACACAGGAACCAATTTCCTTCTCCCCAGCACCCACATAAGAGGTTCTTTCCCTTAAAATTGATTGCACAGTAGGACACAATTCTTGCAGTTCTCTACCTACTTAATTCTCCTACTTAAAGTTTTAGATTAACTCCTTAAAGAAACATGATGGAAGAAGGAATAGAAGGCCAAAAGACTGGCACTATATAAAGCAGTTTAATTAGAGTAATTTCCTCTGGGACAGGCTTGATACAGTCTTACAAATACAAAGTGACATAGAGAGGATGCATTAACCACATTTCAAAGAGATCAAGACAGCATTTGTAACAATTACTCAAGATATCATGACCATAATGTACTCATTGATCTGGTTTTCTCCCTGCTTTGGAAGAATAACACATTACATAGCATATCTTGAGGGACTTCTGATAACAAAATGGGTTAAAATTGTCCAAAATATTAGAATCCAAAAATATGATTTTGGAAATAGTATAAAGATAGTCCAGCTGATAGATAAGACACTTCCTTTGCATTTGACCTGGATTGTATCTCCAGTACCAAATATAGTCCTCCAAACACCACCAGGATAATTCCTGAACACAGAGACAGAAATAAATCCTGAGCACTGTCTGGTGTGACCTAGAAATTCAATTCTGTTCTTACCCTTTCCATTACTTTAATTTTCTCATCTTCAACTAACTACACATTAAGTTAAAGTCATTCTTAAGTATCCAATGTTATTTTCCCTGATTATAAAAAACAAAGCAGTAATAAATATAAACATGGTGTGATCCATAATTCTTCAATCTTAATTAAAATTTATATTTAGATGACAAAAGTTGAAGCCAATACCCCCTTCCTGAAATTTGTTTTGCCCACCAAACTTTTGACATAACTCTTGACTGTCCTTCCTTAATAACAACTAATAATGTTTTCACTTTTCATTGGAAAGGGCAATACTTCATCAATTGCCCAATGAATCAGTCCCATTGGTTGAAAAATTCCCATACAGTAGGACTAAAACATTAAGGAAAAGGTAGTTGGGGAAGATGAGTACATTGATGATGGGTTTGGTGCTGGAATTAAGTGCATGAGGAACCATTATTAACAGTATTTGCAAATCACAGAATCTTAATCAATAAAACTTTTTCAAAGGAAAAGAAAATTCAGATAGAACGGCCACCTGAATCTAGAAGCAAAAACTTTGGTTCTTCTTTCTGTTTTCTTCACTTCTTCTTCTTCTTCTTCTTCTTCTTCTTCTTCTTCTTCTTCTTCTTCTTCTTCTTCTTCTTCTTCTTCTTCTTCTTCTCCTTCTCCTCCTTCTCCTCCTTCTCCTCCTCCTCTTCCTCCTCCTCTTCCTCCTTCTTCTTCATCTTCATCTTCTTCTTTTCTTCTTCTTTTCTTCATCTTCTTCTTCTTGTTGTCTTCTTCATCTTCTTGTCTTCTTCATCTTCTTGTCTTCTTCTTCTTCTTCTTCTTCTTCTTCTTCTTCTTCTTCTTCTTCTTCTTCTTCTTCTTCTTCTTCTTCTTCTTTTGCCCACCCTCTTCTTCTTCTTTTCTTCACTTACTATAAGAATGATCCAGTTTCCTTTCCTAAGTATCCTGCTCCTTTAGTAACACTGATTTTCTGGACTTTGTGAAATTTATTTTTTATTATGGTCCTATGATTTTCAAAGTTATTTATAGTGGAATTTCAGGCATACAATGCCTCAGCACTAATTCCACCTCCAATGTGAACTTTCTGCCCCAGAGTCCATGGATTCCCTTTGACCTATTCTTTTTGAGCTGCTTTAATGTTTATTAAATAAACAACATGTCCTTCATAAATGTAGATTAATTAAATTGTCTGGAACACTCCTGGCCCTAGAGGATAGTGAGGAGAAGTAAAATTGAGTTCTGAGGGGAAATTGAGGGGAAGACAGATCGGAAATAACAAAGAACAGAGCCAAGGAAACTTAAATGTATTAATGGTGCAATCAGAATAGAACTAAATATCCAGACCACAGAGTTAACATACTGAAATCATGAGACCTAAACTTTAATAACCAAACTTAAAACAGTGCTTGCTATGTTGGCAAAGTGGGGAGAGAGGGGAATGGGATGGACTCTGGGAACAAGAGTGGAGAAAGGTTGACACTGGTGGTGGATTGGTGCTAAAGCATTGTATGTTAACTTAACTATGAATAACACAAAGCTTTAGATTAAAAAATATTTAATGAAAATTAATGTAGACTAATTTAATTAATAAAAAGCATTTAGTTAACATAAATTTTAAGAACTTTGAATTACTGAGATACATTTGGTACAAATTATTGTACTTTATATAATATTTTATAAACCATATTCCAAAGACTAATAGAAATTTGCTATATTTTTCATTTCCTTTCAAATATATTAGAAAAGTAATTCTAAGGAAAATTTCACTACATAAAAGATAATATTGTCAAGTTTTGAGATACAATGGAGACTTTCCTTGGTGTATATATATATATATGTATATATATATATATATATATATATATATATATATATATATATATATATATATACATCCCCCATCCCTGTCTTTTTCTTTTAGGCACTGTCATTTGAAATATAGTTACTTAAGAAGTTTCATGTATATCATTTTATCTCCTTTCAGCATACAGCTCCTGTATAGAGTGCTCATGTCCAAATATCATTGTTCTAGGGTTCACTTCTCTGATATAATTATTCTCACCTAATCATTGTGGCAAGTTTCCTACTAAGTTTCCTACTAATACTAGACCTCCTGGTCATCATTTCAATTGTCTCTCAGTATTATTACCATATTATCTTTCTATATATCCCATAAATGGGTATGATCATTATATATCTAGCCCTTTTCCACTGACTCATTTCACTAAGCATAATGTTCTCTATATCCATCCATGTATATGCTGTCCATTGTGAATAGTGCTTCAATAAACATCGGAGTACAGATATGTTTTCTGTGTTGTCTTTTTTTGGCTACTAAGATATATTCCTAAGAACTGTATTGGTTAGCCATATGGGAGCTCAATTTCAGTTTTTTTGAGGAATGTCCATATTTTTTTCCAAAAAGGCTGGAACAGTCAATATTCCCAAAAATGGTGAAAGAGAGTCCCTTTCTCCCTGTATCCATGACAACACTGGTTGTTTTTCATCTTTTTGACTTGTGCCAGTGTCTGTGATGTGAAATGGTCTAATTGTTGTTTTGATTTGCATTTCCCTGATGTTTGTTGATGTAGAGCATTTTCATATGCCTTTAGGCATTCTATATTTTTTAAGGATGTTTCTGTTTATAGCTTCCCATTTTTGAATGTGGTTAGATAATTTTATCTTGGTAAGTTCTAACAGTTCCTTACATATCTTAAATATTAATCCCTTATCATATGGGTATTTATGGAATAGTTCCTCCCATCTCCCATTCAATAGGCAGTCTTTTTATCTTAGCTATTGTTTCTTTTGAGATGAACAAGTTCTTAGTTTAATGTAGTCCCATTTGTCATATGATAGTTTCTTAAAATTATTATATATATATATAGATATATAGATATATATTCCAAGAACTTGGAATTTTAAGGTTTTCTTATGAGAATATCTGCAGATATTATATAACCCCATTCATGAGTGAGTAATTTCAAAAACATAGTAAGATGACTATACAAGGACAGCATTAACAAAAATGCCAAGGGTTATATTATAAACACAAACATTTAGACATATACAATGCAAAATTTAACCAAAATGCAGGGAAGAAACCCACATGCTTATGAAATGTTCTTCAAATTAATTCCAAAATATTATTGACTCAGACTATTTCTAACAGATTAAACCATAAGCAGTCAAAGTTGCTAAAATCCCAAACTGAATTCTCTGAATTCCCTAGAAATAACCTTTGGATTTCTCCACTGAAAG
This sequence comes from Crocidura indochinensis, assembly GCA_004027635.1. Classification (NCBI taxonomy): domain Eukaryota; kingdom Metazoa; phylum Chordata; class Mammalia; order Eulipotyphla; family Soricidae; genus Crocidura; species Crocidura indochinensis. The sequence goes on from PVKC010022161.1 coordinate 5,596, forward strand.
TCTCTTAAGTGGTCTCTGTGAACCAGGTATGTGGCATAGGCAGATTTCATACACTGGAAGTAGGTTTCATCATCAGCGCTGTTTTAAAAAGAAATCTCTTTGTAATTTTTTTTATTACTTCCTTCTCCTGTACATAATAGAACACCAAGGGAAGTATCAGAAAACAAACAAAAAACAAACAAATTTTGAAATTAAGTTTTGAATTATTCCTTCTACTTTTGTGAGATATTTCCAACCTAAAAGCTAAAGTTGATGATTGAATTTGGTATTTTATTTCTATCCATCTTAAACTTCAGCTTTAATTTTTTTAAAATGTCTTTTATTCAAATAGCTTTTCACCATTTAACTACAATTGACTTTTGACAAAAAAAAAAGATAAATGAGTTAAATTTGGAGTTGATGATGCAAGTCACATGACAATTAAATAAGTCTATTTGTGGTCTAAGAATTACAACAATTATTTCTTGATTACTCTGCATATATGTTAAAACTCAAAATATAAGAAAAAGCTTTTGTTTTTCTTGTTGTTTGTAGTTTTGGGACTCCACTTGGAGATGCTCAGGGGTTACTCCTGGTCCTTCACTCAGGAATCACTCCTGGCTATGCTTGGGAGATGACAGGGAATATTGAGGATTTAACTCAGTTTGACGACATGCAAGGCAAGCCCTCTACTGCTATACTGCTATACTATCTTTCTAGTCTTGCTTTGTTTTTGTTTTGTTGTTGATCTTTTGTTTGGTTTGGTTTGGTTTGGTGGTGGTAGTGGTGGTAAGAAGTGGTTATTTTTGTCCTTGTTGTTATGAGCAAGCCCTAATAGTGTTTGCTGTTCTCAGGAGTCACTCCTAGCAGCATTTAAAGGTGCTCATGTGGTGGCAAAGATAAAATACAGGTTGACGTTATGCAAGGGTCAACCCTTCCCTTTGTCTAATCTCTCTGGACTAAAATCTGAACCTTTAATATCTCCAAACTTGTTCAATATATATGAATTCATATACTCTTTCTGACAAAAACTGACTAATAAAAATTAATAACAAATTAATAAATATTAAGCAGAAAAATCCAGCAAAAATATCATAGAGAACTAACTAGTTTATAATTTTAATGAGAGATAGCTTAGTGGGCTGAGCACACTATTTTCATGCAGGATGCCTGAATTCAATCTCCAGGAGCACATAGTCCCCTCAAGGACAAAATTGTGAGTGTAACCTGAACATTGCTAAATGTAGCCCAAAACAAACAATGGAATGTCAGAGTAGTTGAGTTATAAGCTAACAGGAGAATGAAACAAATGTGACATGAGAGGCCAGTAGGAGTCAGACTCTTCCCTTATATATTATATTGTACTGTCTCTATATTTTAATAGTTTGTCTTTAATAGTTTTATACTTTAATAGTTTGTCATATATTAGAAACAGATAGTTTATAGCTTTAAATATGTTTAGTTACCTAAAGTGTTTTTGTTCAATTATGGATATTCTACTCTAAAAGATTATATAGTACAAACAAGCTTTGCTTTAGAAAAGCTACTGTATTTGAGTTATGAAGAAATAAGGATGTGTGCAAAATAACCAATAACAGAAGTGAACAGAGTCTGTAGAAAAAGAGTGGGTATGTTTCCATCTCTACAAAAAGCCCTTTTGACAATGCAGAGAGAGAAACCAGATATAAGAGAAAAGGTCATTCTACTCCACTACCCAATTATCTACTTTTCTTTGCTCTTACCTCTTTTCATCCTTCACTTAGCTCTATATTAAAAGTCAAAAAAAGACTCTCTGCATCTGAAATTTGCCTCACATTCTCTGACCACTAAAGATTTCAATACCGAACCAGATTGGTTTTCTGCTCTCATATTACCCCACACAATTTGCTATTATATAACACTTAATGCAGTCCATGAAAATTGTTTCTGTTATTATCTTCCTTATAATCTAACTGAAAGTTTTTGCTAAAGGCAAGGCCAAAGTTTTCTCATCAAAATTGTCTTACCAGAATAGAACCTGGCATCTAGAAATCGTGTCACAAAAAGCTTGTAAAAATATTTATTGAAAGTTCACATGCTGGATATGATATTTCTCTTGGCACTAAAGTCACTGTACTGAACCAAAAAAGTCTCTATATTTTGATATTCTGAAGCTGGTATTCTAGCAGGGAAAGCAGATTAAATGCAAATATAAATATTTAAAAACGTAAGATAATGACTGACACTTTAAAGAAACAATAGTCTTGTATAATGGTGTCTAAAATTTTAATGAGGGAAAGAACAAGTTCTTTAGGTGAAAGCCTTCCAAGGAGAGGGGATAGTATGTCTAAGGGTGAATTTTATATTGTGGCATAGCTAAAATGATATTAATGCAGGACACTTTTATCTATAACCTTAAAGTACCTGACTGATTAAGCATCTAGATTTTATTCTAAGAGCAATGAGAAGTTAATGAAAAATTTTGAAATGCAGAATAATCATCTAGTCATATTTTAAAGTACATTTAACTAAGAATATAAAGACTAAAATGTAATAGTTACAAGTCATGCCATACAACATGTCATAAAAATGAAAATTTCACAATTTTAAAGATATTCTAAAAACGTTGAAAACTACCCCACATTTTAACAAAGTGTGTGGTAAAATGGTACAGAACCATACCCTTTGGGGAACAAAAAGGGGAGAAGAGGGAACCAAGTTTCATTATCTCCTAGGAATTAACTATCACTTAATTAATAGTGTTGAAATTAAGGAGGTCAGGGATTGAGAAAAAGGATGATCATGATTTTGAGATAAAGTAACCATTTGACAGTAGTTTGCCCTCTTTTTTAATAATAATACTTTTATTTCAGTAATAAACTGTAAGCCCCTCTTCACCAGTGCAACCTTCGCACCACCGGTGCCCCTGATCTCCCTCTTCTTCCACCCTTGCCTGTATTCGAAACAGGCCTTCTATTTCTCTCACTCACTGCCATTGTCATGTTAGTTGTTAGTGTAGTTATTTCCTTAACTGTGCTCACCACTCTTCGTAGTAAGTTCATATCATGATCTGGTCCTTCCAGTCCTCATCTCTATTGTTTCTGAGTTTACTCTTTTATGGAAGACTTCTTTGGAGATGAGTTTTGGTTAAATCTTCTCCCTCATGTCAGATATAGAAGTTTCAAGGAGATTACTACAGAGCATGATCTGTGATTCCTGTAGTCTCAAAAATTGCAATAAATGGGAAAACTACACCTCAGAAAACCCAAGTTTAAGAAATTAGTGTCAACCAGCTGCTTTACTGCTGACCAAACCAAAGAAGATAGGTAATTTTCTTCCTATCTTCTATACATATTTCTCAATCTTTATCAACCATAGTCCCATTCCAAGCTTGGTTTCTTTCTGTGACTTCCCCCATCCTAACCTTTTGCTCTCAAGTAACATGGCTTTGTTGCAATTTATGTAATTTTATCTATGTCCACCTTAGCCTCTGGTTGAGAAATGATGTTTTACATTACATTTATATTACATTATATATACATATATTACCAGGGTATCAAAGTCCAAAATTTAAATAATTATTTTTTCCAAAATAAATATCCTGATGATTTACACCACTGTTACACAAGTCTGCTATCTGATAGTTGTGTTTCCACTTCTGCCCAACACTGACTCATAGCCTGATCAAAAAAACTAAGACAACTGCTTTTGAAATGACTATCAAATCAGTAAGACAATAGACAACTATTTATTTAACATTTATTATATCCCTATGTTATCCCTCCCCCAAAACCATATGCTAATCTCACCTGCAACTGGGAGACCCACCTACAACTTGGAATGGTCTGTGGTTGCTAATTAAGGGGTTGCCTGATTAGGGGGTTGGTGAGAGAGGAGGCACAATAAGGATACATGGAGGGTACCAATAGAGGCTACTTAATAAAGTTTAACTTAGAGGCCATCTGAGAAATATGAACATGGTGATTAGGGCCTTGTAATAAAGCTGGATATCTCCCAAAACTTCATCTGACTGTTTTGTGAACTTCTTTGCTGTTACCCTGCTGCTTACTTACAGATCCGGCCAACTGAAGGGGCGTGCAGGTGCCAGGTAAAGTCAAAAAAGGTCTCACCATCTACAATACTAGGATTATATATTTAATAATTAATACAACATCTCTATAATCAGGCATTATTCTTAGAACTTGAAATACATAAATAAACAAATGCCCCTGACATTGCATCCTAGTGAGTAGAATAGATTCAAAAACTGCATGAGGGACTAGAATAAATAGTACAGTAGTTAAGACATTTGCCTTGCATACCATACACCCAGCTTTAATCCTCAGCACTCTATAATGCTTTTCTTTTTCCATTCTGTATGCTGTCTATCTTCTCCCATATTCTTATTTGAATGCTGCTGGGTGTGACCCAAAAACAAACAAACAAACAAACAAACAAAAAAGAATGCACCAGTCAAAAGGACACACTGGAGACCTCAAAAGAGAGAGTCCTGCTTAGTGCAGTCATAGGGAGGATTGTTGTGTATCTTCTCAGTTGCATAGATGGGAAGTTTCTGTTTTCTGTAGATTAATTTTGGGAAGTGATTGGGGGGTTTTGGGCCACACCCGGTGACACTCAGGGGCTACTCCTGGCTATGCGCTCAGAAGTTGCTCCTGGCTTGGAGGATCATATGGGAACCGGGGGATCGAACCGCAATCCGTCCTAGGCTAGCGCAGGCAAGGCAGGCACCTTACCTCCAGGGCCACCGCCTGGCCCCACTTTTTTTTTTAAGTTACAAAAAATCAGGTCTAAAACCTTGGAGAAGATAAAACTATTTGTTTTAATATTCTCAGATAAAAAAAATTGCTAAGTTAAAGCACATGATCAAAAGTTCTCCTTTTTCATCATTCAGATAGACAGATGTCCAATGCTTGAGACTTAGTCTCAAGATGTTACTCTCTAACAACACTCTGTGCTTTAATTTGTATCATAATAGTTTAAGATAATTTTCTATGTAAAACAGAGACAAACCAGATATAAATCTAATCTTGTTTTAGAATTGAATTCTCTAGTACTAAGTAAACCCATCTCAAAAAATAATAGAAAGATGTCATCTTAACCATGCATATTTTATACCATAACATATGTGTGCATATATAAAACCAGTGTATATTTAGATTAAACATGTCTCAGTCAATCACTGCCTGTCTTATCCAAGTTTAAAAGGTAAATTTTCTTCACATTTTTGTAAATAACCATGATTAATTAGCAAAAGGAATACCAGATTGTACTTAAGCAGAGCTCCAGATCTTGGTTATGTAACATTTGTTCTTTGATCAGTGCTGAATATTCTACAATGTCATTAATTTAAAATGAAAAATCAACTATTCAAATGAAAATTAACAGCAACTACATATTCACACTGTTACTGGTTACTATATTTGCTTTATAGACAAGTCCTACTGAGTTAATGATGTTTCTTAAAAGTTAATATTAATAATTTGTTTTATATTTGATAAATATTTAGAGAATTTGTACTTTCTAAAGCTAGCCAATGTGAAGATGGACTTTAAAAAGCTGACCTACATTACTATATTTATTACAGTTGCAACCTAAGTCAAAGAAAGAGACACTGAAGTTTGAAGTTCGTGTGAAGTTCCAAAGCAGACAGTTTTCAAAAGCTTGCTTGAGAGCAGTTTGCATTCTCATACCTGGGAGAAATTCTCCTAGAGCACACAAGAGCTGCTGTCAATAGCTGCCCACACAAATGGCCACCAACATCTACAGAGAATATTCACTGCTCTTTCTTCTCTGCCTCCCAAAATCTGTAAAAAATTTCAGACTCTTTAGAGAAGAAAATTATTGGAAATGTAGTTAGTGTGTCAACTTTAAAAAGAGGATTTGGAGTTGAATGTGATATAAAATTGACAACAAACCATCTAATATAATCATTCATATCAATTCAATATCAGTGTGTTTGTGTGTGTGTGTGTGTATGTGTGTGTGTATTTGCCATAGGACCTGGTAGAATATAGAGATTAAAAAAAATTTTAAAGTGAGGAGACTTAAGAAAGCAAACTCAACTTGTAAACATCTTAGAAATGAAAAAGAAGATGAAACTATCTTGAAGATTCTTTAAAGAGTGCAACCATGGTTCATAAATCAGATAAATTTTTGTTTTTGTGTTTATTTCTTTTTGTTTCGGGGCTATACCAGGCAACACTCAGAGGCTACTTCTGGCTCTGCACTCAGAAATAGCATCTGGCAGGCTCAAGGAACCAAATGGAATGCCAGAGATCAAACCCAAGTCAGCTACAAGCAAGGTAAATGCCCTACCCGCGGTGTTATTGCTCAGGCTTGAAGCAAATTAATATGTAGTCCCTGGTACTTAGAAAATAAAACATATCCCTCATCTTGTGGAACTGATCTTCAAGATTCCTAGGTAGAATGTTTAAATTGTCTATTTAAATGATATTTTTATTTAATTTTTTAAAATGCAATATAGAAAGAGTGGAAATAACGTTTGTAACTCATGGACCGCAGTGGTTGGCAACGTTTTTTTTCAACTGAGCCAAATCTCACCAAAATCACGATTGAAATTTATTTTGAGAGTCACACAGGGTGCGCACTGACAGAGGCTAGGAGCAGAGTCCCGATTCCTGAGTGGCCACCCGGCACACAGAAGAGCCAAATTAAAAGTGTAAAGAGCAACATGTGACTCGCGAGCCGCAGGTTGCCGACCACTGAAACAGCTCAAAGGGCTAGCCATGTGGTTGGAAGGGCTAGATTTTATATGAACCAGGACTACATGTAATGGTGTGGTTCGAAACAATAACAAAATTAAAGATTGACATGGGGAGGAAGTAAGAAGAGAAAGATAGGATAGGATTCCTGGGTATATTGGCAGTGTAGAGGTATGACACTCGGTATCTAATACTTATAAACCACAGAACCAAACAAACTGAAATAATGAAACCGAAACTATTATGATGAACACTGAGTGTGGCTCAAAAAAGAAAAATGGTTAAAAACAACACTTGGACAAAATATGTCAGGACTTATAGATAAAAAAAAAAAACTTTTCCATATCACATACCTACCCAGATTGCAAAAAGAAAAACAATTATCAAAGTAAAGAACAATTATCAGAGTAAAGAACAGATCAAGTATGTGACTATGAAGTCCTTTAGTAAGGTGTGGGTATTAATAGAGACCTTGACAATAAAACAGTCAGTTTCTAAGATTTTTAAGGTTTCCTCCTCTAGAGTTAATGTAATGGTCTATGCAAAACTGAGTAAGTTCATCTTGAGGAAGGGAAAGTGTGTCATTCAAGTCACAAAGGAGCTTCCAATAATATTCAAAAAAAAACACAAAGTTTTTAAGAAAATGAATATATACTTAGGCTGAAAAAGAAAGAGCTGAAGTTCTTTTTTTTTTCTTTTAGCAAGAATGAGCTCAGATGAAAAGAATTTTCATTTAGGCAGGAAGTAGACTGCAAATACAGATCCTTTCTCATAGAAAAGACAAGCCCTCTATGACAGCAGAGTCCAAAACTCAGAAGAACAGAGTATAGTGAATTAGGAAACCAAATAGAGTAGGAGAAGAGCACCTGCTGCAGCTGCTTTTCTAACCCTAAAAGATAGTGCACTGGCCACATTTGGTTATAGGTGAATTTCAGATCAGTGCCATTATATACTTTATCATTTTGAAAGAGAAGATTTCTGTGATTATTCTATTTCTGGCACGTTTATATTGAGGATTGGCGGACAGATAACTTGGCTCAGAGACCTTTGAAACAAACATTATATTCTTAAGGAGACCCAGTCTACTATTTGTCTCACTACAAAACACAAGGTTTGGGACTTTGAATTTAGTGCCATGAGTTGGATTTGTTTTGAGGAGTCAGTGGAGAAAGTAAATCTATTTTCATTTTTAGAGAAAGGAGTCTGTAGAAAAATTAAGGAAAATATGAACAATAAGCTAATAAGTCAGGTATCTGAGTGTCAGACTCATCACTATAGTAGATGTGGAAAAAGTTGAAACATGGCATGATGGGAACCGATTGGCATCCAAAACCAAAACGGTAATTGAGTTGACTGATATGAACAGGGTAGATCAAGAACCGTAATTAAAGAAGTCAAGAAATAGAGGAATTAGTTTTAGTAAATAGCGATAATAAATAGGGATAAGAAAGTTAATGCCTAGAAAATGTGCATTGTCTGTGTGCATCCTATGGATGTCTGAAATCATATAAAAAAAAAACCTTGTGAAGGCCACCATCCCTCTCTATAAGAAAGTTTTCATTGGTCTAAAGAAGTGAAATAAATTCTTAACGTTTTCTCACCTTAGCCCTATAATCACTCCCAAAATTTAGCTCTCTACAGTCACAGGCCTTGAGCTTAACTGCAATATCTCCTTTCTTTTCACATGACTTTTATATACCCATCATCCTTAACCTCAAAAAGACCTTAAATTGCTCAGTCCTGTTGCCTCTTTTTCTGTTCTTCTCTGAAACTAGTACTGATCTATCATCACCATCAATATCTTCCTTTTGCCTTTGACCCAAGTCTATATCTTAATCTTCAACCCAAACCTGAAATTTATCTTTTTCTCTAAAGTATAATTCCAGTTTGAAGTACTTACAAAGGTCAGTAAAGACCTAGACCAGGAAGTTTGTAAAGACTGAGGCCAATTTTAGTCCAATGACCTAAAAATTCTAATTTCAACCATATCCTTGAGTACCCTAATCTTTTTCTCTCCCTATTCCTTATCCTTAGAGTAGCAACAGTACTTTCTTTAAGCTTTATCTGTCTCCCTGTACACTTTACTCCATCAAAAATAGATCCTGTCCTTTCTCCAACTTTTAAAAGTATTTTAAGACTTGTGATTCTCTATTAGATAAGAGTCTAATGTCCTTATCATAGTATGCCAGCCCTTTTATTGCTTTCTTGGTTAACATTTATTTCTCACATCTAACCTTGGTCTAAGGAGCCTTTATAGGCACCTAGTTATTCCACATGTCTGAATACATTCTGCATGTTTATGCCTCAACTTTTACTTATTTTTTTCTAGAAATATTTACACTGTTTTAGCTTATTCATTCTTTCTCAATTGCTTTTCTAGGACACTTTATATATTCATCTTATTATGCTTTTGTTGCATTACATTATTATCTCATAATTCTGAATGTTCTGATTACTGGATTAATTTCTTAAAGACCAAAGTAACTTGTTGCTTTTCTATTTGGTTAAATTTAGAGGTACATTTGTTTGATTCTTTAATATATTTTGGCACCTAGGAGATTAATCAGCAAATACATAGCATAATATTTAGAGAAATAAAAGGGAATACAATAACTAGTTTATAATGTATTTTAAATTTTTCATATGAATAATAGTTTTTAAAAGAATAAAATAATTTAAAATACAGGTATAGTAAGAGCTGAAGGGAAATAAAAATATAAAGATGTTAAGGTTATTAAAATGTTTTGAAAATGCTATGAACACATTCCTGCTGTCACACGCTACACATTTATACATAGTAACTATCTTAAGTATAACTGCAAAAATTAAACAGTGCAATAGCTAAAGTCTTTCATTTGAGCATACAATTTACCCAGTAATATAATCTTTATTATGTCTATAAAGAGTCTATTTTATAAAGTTCATGAATATAATTTATTTATTAATCTCTAAAGTTAGCAAAATAGTGATTAGTAAATAGATTTTTTTCTATATATAAATATAAATAAAACAGCACAACTTCTGAAAAAATATACTCAGAAAAAATTTAATTATTTTCTCATGTGGTTCTTATGTGGTCTTGATAGATTTTGATTTTATATTCTTAATGCTATATAATTTTATTAAAAATACTAATGTCCAGATACCTTCTCTCAGATACTTACCCTATAAACTATTTCCCTATAAACCTGAATAAAATAAATATAACAAGACATTAAAATCCAATTGGCACCTAAATATGGGTAAGTTTTATATTTAAATGCTTAGTAATCAGATTAAAAAAATGGATCCTGTGACAAGATAGAGCAATCAATTGAGAAATAACCGCAAAATAAAACTCTGAGTGGGCCGGAGAGGTAGTACAGCAGACAAGTACTTGCTTTGCATGCAGCCTAGCAGGATTTGATCCCAACCACCACAGATAGTCTCCCAAGCCCCACCAAGAGTAATTCCTGGGAGTTAGTTAAGTCAGGAGAAGGGAAGGGAAAGAAAGAGATGAGGAAAGGACAGAGGGGAGAGAGGGATTGGATTGGAAGAGAGAGAAAAAAGGAGGGAGGGAAGAAAAAAGGAGGAGAGGAAGAGAAAGGGATTAAGGTCTAAATTTACGATATAAATTTATTAAGTCTTTGCTTAGAGAACAGGTCTGTATTGGTGAAAGTCTAACTGCATGTGGCTAGGAAAATAAGATAAAAAGAAAACCAGTTGTGATTGACATTTGTTTGCACAATTATAAGAATATAAATTAGTTTTCAAGGTTTAATAATAGGAGTATTTCTTGTAAACTACAAAGTTATTTGACCCATTTAAGAAGTTTCCTTAGCATTAAATACAACTTTACTGAGCCTAATTTAAATGCTACAGGGTATACTTAGAGCAATCAGTTGAATTATCAAATAATTCACCTTCTAATTTTAATTTGATCCATTTTGCTACAGAATTAATTTTATTATGGAAACCCACATAACTATTTCCAAACAGTTTCTCTTGTTTAATATTCTATTCAAAATGTAATTTCAGGATTATCTCTTGAAGAGGCTCTTATCCCCAAACTGTTTATCAAGCAAATTAAATTGGAAAGCTATTTTGACTATAATATGGAAAGTGTCAGCACTTTTAAATAAATCCACATAAAGTTAAATAAACATTGTTGCAAAGAAATTACCCAATTAAGAAAGTGTGCAGCGTTGAAGCCTGAGCAATAATACAATGACTAGGGCACCTGCTTGAAGGTAGTCAACCTGAGTTTGATCCCCCACTTATATGTCCAGGTATGATTCCTAAGCAGAGAGCCAGAAGTAAGCTCTGAGAACTCATTACTTGTGTGACTCAAAAACAAACAAAATAAAGGAAGGACAAAGAGATACTGCAACAGTTAAGGTGCTGATCAGGGTTCAATTTTCTTCTTTTTTTTTTTTTTTTTTTTTTTTTTGGTTTTTGGGCCACATCCGGTTACACTCAGGGGTTACTCCTGGCTATTAGCTCAGAAGTCACTCCTGGCAGGCACGTGGGACCATATGGGGAAATGGGGGATCGAATCAAGGTTAGTCCTAGGTTAGCGCAGGCACCTTACCTCTAGCGCCACCGCCCGGCCCCCATGGGGTTCAATTTTCTAACATCCCATATTCTTTCCTAAGTACTGCCTGTAATGATCACTAAGCAGAAGGCCAGAAATAAGCCCCGGTCCAGATGTGTGTCCACCAAAATGAAGGAGTAGGAAGAAGGGGGAGGACCTGGAGGAAGAAAGGGGAAGAGTTGAAGGAGTGGGGGCTGAGAAGGAGAAGTAGGAAAAGAAGAGGAGGAGGAGGATAAAAGAAGAGCCTATGCAAAAAAAAAGCTGCTACACTCACCCCCCTTTTTTAAATATTTATTTATATCTTCTAGATAGGGAAATCCCACCTTTTTTAATAGAACCTTGCAACATGAATCACTTTGTTTTACTTCATACTTCTACATCTTTCCACATATTGAGAAAAGAAAAATAAAATGTGGATGGGACCCAAGGGGCAAGTGAACTCAGGTACATTGAATGGGGAAAAAAATGGTCAGAACTAAATACCCACATCAAAGTCAACAATAGAATCACTTAAACTATAACAAGCTAAGCACAACATGGACCTGTTACACTTGTAGACCAAGAGGCCTCTGAGGGTTGGGGTGTGGTATGCATGCTGAGAAATCTGGTGGAGGGAATGCCCTAATTTAACTGTCACTATATTGCCTGAAATACAACTATGAAGGACTTGTAACTTACAATGGTTTCAATAAAAAAATTAAAAACAAAAAAGAGAAGAGGAGGATGAGAAGGAAGAGAATAGAGAACAAAGGAAGAAGAGAAGAAAAAAGAGAGAGAAGGAAGGAAGGAAGAAGAGAGTAAGAAAGAAGAGAAAGGGGGCCCGGGAGATAGCATGGAGGTAAGGCGTTTGCCTTTCATGCAAAAGGTCATCGGTTCGAATCCCGGTGCCCCATATGGTCCCCCGTGCCTGCCAGGAGCAATTTCTGAGCATGGAGCCAGGAGTAACCCCTGAGCACTGCCGG
>PVKC010022162.1:0-17804 GCA_004027635.1 Crocidura indochinensis
GAAAAGAATCACTGAAGTGGAGGGCATGGGAATATTTCATGTATGAAACCCTACTAATAAGAGTTTGTAAACTATGGTGCCCAAACTAACCAATTAAAAAAAATCTGCTTTCTGCAGAGATATTTGAGGATAAGCAAACATTTTATGCCAGTCTCAATTACCTCCCAAAACCATGTTTTTACTACAATAGATCTCTACTGCCTGGTATTATTCTCCTTTAGCAACTAAAATGTTAGCAGTCAAAGGAGACTCAGTGACAAGGCTTGCAGTTGGGCCTGGGAACTATCACTCTGTGTCTCTTTAGTTTTGAAACAGCACATGGCTTCCCAATAAACTGTCAACGTAAATCTTTATTTGCCAAAGCAGCTGTGCGTGCAAAGGCCTTTAAGAAAATGATAGATCTTATCAGCCAAGTGATGCTTTTTTAAAACACCATTGCTTTAAGGAGAAAACTAAAAAGTATAGGATCTATTATGTGGCAAAATTAATTCATTTTGTGACCAATAGTGGTGATTAAAAATATTAATCAAAAGCAGTCAACTAAGAAAGTCATACATTTGTACTTTAAATGGCCCATGCAACACTAAACTTGAAATTAATTCTGACTGTATTAATGTATTGTTTTAAAAAGCACATTAAGTTGGTAGGCTCCTTTATTTTCCATTACTTTTAACACTCTTAGGTGAGAGACAGGGAAGAGATCTAATTGGTAGTGACTCTTCCTGATGCTGGTGGAGGTCCCCAGGTGATTTATTTGAAGTGGGGGAGGAGAGAAGTGGCAGCAGTAAAGGGGAATTTGCTGCTTTGTCTCTTCTCCAACCCCACCACCAGAGAACTTCTGAGAGATAGAGGATCAATAAAGTTTGCAATGAGCCACTGCATAGCACAGAAATCAAGTCCCACCAACCCCACTAGGAGGCCATCAAGCTACACCTGACATCCATTTGCTTGGCTTGTGTGGGAGTTGGACCCTGCCACCCAATTTCTCTGAGAGCTAGACTCAGTTGGAGTGAGGAGAGTTAGTCCTAAATCTTATGCAGATATTTCAGATCAGGCACATTTGCTCATAGGAAAAAATTCCTGGAAGTGAGCAGTGAAGTAATACCAGGTTTTATTGGAAGGTTCTCAGGATAGAGGAAGAAGAGAAAAAGAAAGGGAGAGAGTGATACACTCAAGAAAGAACACCAGCTTCTCCAAAAGTGGAGAGAACCCCAGTATAATACACAGCTCAGTATCAAAGTAGGAAGGCCCACATTTTAAGAGAAATGCTGGCGACATGTGCATGTGGGCACCATGTGTATGGACCCAAAGAAGATAACTCTTTTATTCCAAGTTGGTTTCTATACAGTTTCTTCCAACGTGTCCCACATGGGACTTTCTACTTCAAAAGTATCTACTTAGATCCTGTTGTTAAGGTGAGGTAGTTGATGGTCTTATTTCTTGACAGTCTTTCAGGCTTTCATTCTCCTGGTGGAGGTGGAGTTCAGTGGGGGAATACTAGTTCAGTAGTTTCTAGATTTGTTTTGGCTTCAGTTAAAGATCAGGACTTAGTCACTATGTTAGACTAGGTTTTCAGACTAGCTGGCTCAATTACTTCCAATAAGTCATTGTTATGGGGGCAGGGGAAGGTTTCCCTACTTGCCTGCCTACCTCAATCATTCATGTTACAAAGCAAAGATTATTTTGATTTTGTGACATTTTTCCAAAGGTTAATTTTCTTCTTACTCCAACTAGAGATATATTTTAAAAATCAATCCAAGTAATGCTACCTACAATTAACACTCTTTACTATTTTAAAATCTTGGTTAGATGGAAAAAATTCACTGTGGCTTAATTAAACTCATGAGAGTTTATTTGAATACAACAATGACAAAGATGTGGCCACAAACTCAAGCCATTTGATATCAACATTGCTTTTCTTTTCTGAGCCACTACAAATGGAGTTATTTCTTTAATCTCCTGTCTTAAAAGTGAAATCAAAACTCCCACCCCACAATCATATTCTCCTCCTACAAAAATGAGGCAGTCTAAAAATGCACAAAAAGATAAAAGCCTTCTTATAAACAGTTGAAAAATATCAGTGTGTGTGTGACAGAGATCTTGGCCCAGGAATACCAAATAAGAGAAAGGCAAAATTTGAATACTATACAGTTGCTGAATCCTTCAGAGAAATTCATTTGATTGCAAACATATTATGAGTCATCAGAAACCAAACACTGGGTTTAGGAGATTTGTCATTGTTTTGACTTCTTATAATGGTTATGTTTGTAACTGTTGCAGCTTTGCTTTGTGATTTTGGGCTAATTTCATTTTTGGGCTAATTTCACCTATCCTTTATTAAGTGATAATAATTAGGATGAGAAGAATGAGGATGATGATTTGTAGTTGTATGTTTCTTTTTATTGTCTTGGGCTCCAAAGAAAACTATGGTTCTGGATCCTGGGTCACTCACCTCTTGATTAGGGCCAAGGCAGTGTTTGGGAAGCTATGTGGTACATGAGATCTAACCTAGGGCCTTGCACATGGGTGGCAATGTATTATATCTCTTGAGCCCCATCTCTGGCCCCAATTATAAACTATTTAAGCAAAACACAAAATAATCAAATGAAAACACTGTATATTCTTTGTAAATGATTAAAAAATCATCAAATTACAAAACAAAATTTTACAATAGTTCACTATAAAATCAAGATAATAATATCTAAAACTATAGTATATTTAATTATGAATAGGAATATCTTGAAGACAAGTTAACATATTTCAATCTAAATGTTTGGATATATTTGATTTTAATATAATCATTGTTTGCATTTATATATGTTTACCATTTCCCACCAAAGATTCAGAGGAAGGGCTAGAACAAAATATATTAAGATGTTAGAGTCATATATAATTATTGAATAACATTTATTTTCTTAAATATAAATTTCTAAACTTTCTACAATAAAAATGTAGTTCCATTATATTAGACCCCCAAAATAATTTCAAAGTAAAGACAAAAAAGATTGACTATCAAAGTCACCAAAAATCTGCTTCATCTAAATTAGTCTTCAATTAGATGCCTGTCAATCCAAATAAAATTTGTCAATATTAAATATTAAAAAAGTTAAAAAATAAGTCACTTGATTTATCGTTACAAAATGTGTATTTACAAAATAAGCAACTCTTTGACTCTCAGTCCTTAGAGAAATTCACAAATAATTTATGCACATTTGTTACCATCTTTGTTGCAATAAAATGTCATTCTTTATAAATTTTTCATTCCTGAGAGAGTGTTAGTAGGGTCCAGGGGAATCTCTTGCTATATTTCTTAGAACCCACAAAATGACAGCACCACAGATATTATTTGACCTCTCCTGTTTGGTTTATCATGTCTAAAAGCCTATCTAATCAGAAGAAAGAACTGATCTGCAGAGACCTTGTAATTTATCTTTTACCATGATTACAATTTCTAATCTAACCAGCAGCAGTTCAAATTGAACTCTGATCCAAATGATCAATAGCCATGCACGATCCATTAGATGTGTGAATATTAAATCATTTTTGGATAAGGGCTGCCCAAATGAAAAGCATATAATTACCATCTATTAACATATATTGAAACAAATAGGACAAAAACGCAAAATGTGTCACACATAACCTATTAGAATTACAGCGGCTGTGATATTAAGGTTGGATCTTATATTTCACACATGTATAAATACTAAATTATGATGTATGTTTTAAGTGTTTATATGAATAATGTTGACCTAAGGTCAAAAATCCATTAATAAACTACATTTAATTTCTGATTACATCATTTAAAAACTATTTGCTGCTTTTTAAAATGCAATTTCCTATATCCTTCTTGTATGAAGGAGCCATGATAAATGTGTAAAGGAATAATTATATCCAGTTGATACAAAAATAATTCTAGTTATCTATCTTACTTTTCGTGCTAAATGACTATTCAATTATAAAACCATAAACTATTATAAAGAGTATAATTTATAAAAAAGATGAGTTCAATGTCTTAAGAATCAGAGAGATCAGGAAGAACTCACACTCTTAAACACATATGCACCAAATGAGGGACCAGCAAAATATGTAAAGCTACTGGTAGCACTCTTGAAAGAAGATATTCAAAACAACAATATAGTTGTTGATTTCACATCACTATCTTGCCACTTGATAGATCAACTACACTAAAACTCAGAAAGTAAATACTGGATTTGAAAAAAAAATGAGAGGGGCTTAGTCGTTAGACATATTTGTATCTATCTATATAATCTATTTCTTTTATTTCCTCCAAATCAGAATACACATTTTTTTCCGTTGCACATGGGACATTCTCTATGATAAACCAAGTGCTGGGCTATAACACATACACCCTTGAAGACAAGTGATAGAAATCATATCAACTATCTTCTCAGATCATGATGCTCTGAAAATAGAAATCACAGAAACAGATATAACTTAAACATCTGGAAATTAAACAATTCATTGCTGAATAACTAATCAGAGAAGAAATGAAAATATTCCTGGAAATGAGGACAAGAGCTACCAAGACTTATGGGATACCACAAAATGGTGTTGAGGAAAATTTCATAGCTATGCAAGCATTCATTAGGAAGGATGGAAGGGCCCACATAAATAATCTAATAGCACAGCCCAAGAAAGTGGAAAGTAGCCAACTAAAGGAACCCAAAACAGGCAGAAAAAGTATCATAAAGCTTAGAGCAGAAAGGAAGGAAGGAATTAGAATTTAAAAAAATCCAAAAGATTAACAAAACAAGAAGCTGGTTCTTTGGGAAATTTAACAATATGGATAAACCACTAGTATGATTCACAAGAAAGAGAAAGTTAGAGAATCCTAATGATCTGGGGAAAATTTGTCAGCTACATGGAAAAAAAAAAGAACTCAAATCTCTTACTAATACTATGCACAAAAGTTAGGTCAGAATGCATTAAAGACCCAAATATCAGACTGAATCCATAATTACATAGAGGAAAATATAGGTAAAACTTTTCATATCATTGAAGCTAGAGACATCTTGAAAAACAAAAAGCTACTAATCAAGCAAGTACAAGCAAATACGAACAAATGGAACTGCTTTAAACTAAGCACCTCAGAGAAAACAATGACCAAAATACAGACAGTCCTTAAACAGAAAGGAATTAATTTGTTCACTGCTCATCTGACATAGGTTTAATATCCAAGATATATAAAACATTGATAGAGCTGTACAAGAAAAACAGTCCAAACCTACCCAAGGATGAGAAGGAATTGACATAAAGTTCCTCAAAGAAGAAATGCAAATGGTCAGAAAGCATATGAAGAAATTTTATCACTAATCATCAGGAAATGCATATTAAAGCAATGTCATATCACCTCACACCACAGAAACTGGAACTCATCAAAAAGAACAGTCAATGTTGACAAGGATATGGGTAAAAACAAATGACTGTGGGTGGGAATGTCGACTAAGTCCAGACTTTTTGAGAAGACAATGACACATTGATCGAAAACTAGAAATTGGATTTCCCTATGATCCAGCAATTCCACTCCCGAGAATACATCCCATGGGCCCAAAATTAAAATGCAGGAAAAGCATCTGCACTCCTTGGTTCCTTGCATTTCTACATACAATAGCTAAAATATAGAAACAACTCAAATGCCTGAACTGATGACTGGATGAAGAAACTATGTACATATACCAACGGAATACTAATCAACTGTAAGAAAAGATAAAGTTCTGCAATTTGACTCAAAGTGAATGAATCTATAGATTATCATGTTGAGTAAAACCAGTCAGAGGGAGAACAGACTCAGAATAATCTCTTGCATTTGTAGAAAAAAAAAGAAACTATATAGAAGAATATCAAATATTCAATAGCAATGAAGAAATAGAGCATTTATTAGAAAAGAAGAGCAGTAGAATGGTATTCAGTAGGAAGCTTGTCATTGGGGAGGGCATTAAGGAAAGGGGATACTGGGACAATAGAGTTGGGTAAAAACACCTGCCATGAAAATACTGAGGAGTGGAAGGGAAACTGTATTGGTGGAGGGTTTGGACACTAGTGAAGGGATTAGTGTTGAAAAAAATGTATGCCTTAAACTTAATTATAAATATCTTTGTAACTTTGTAATTCAAAAATGATACTATTTTTTAAAAAGAGTCAGAGAGGACAGCAACAGAGTATTATAAATAGTCGTGGTAACTTCTAATATCTGATGGTTAACTTCTAATATTTAACAATGCAGTCCTATGAAATTTTTCTTTATGAAAACTAAATCCCTCAAGTGCTAAGGTAAACCCAGCCAAGTAACCTTTTAGGGAATACTTTCCAGCCTTTCTTAAAGTTAGATGAACATTTTCTGACTGTTTCCAGGGCTATGGATATAAGAATGATGGTGTAATACAATTGCAAATATGTACTCAAAGCATCTCAGGAGATCTTTTAAGCATCTCCTATCACTGTGGTGAAACTACATGTTCCAAACACTTTAGCTTTGAGATATAGGGTTATCATCCAGCTGCATGGACTTTGCATGAGTCAGAAATAAACTTTAAATATTACAGCAAGTCTTTCAGCTGTCTAGGTTTGCTTTTGATTATATTATCACCTCAGCCCTTTAGGTTCATTTTAGGACTGAGCATAATGCAAAAAAATAGCCAATATCAATGCCATTCAAGTCCCTATCACCTGACTCAGTAGTGCTGTAATTTGGCATAAGCATCTCATCATTGTGATTCTTGCATCTTTTTTTCTCCTTTCACACATACAGAGATTTAGCTTCAAGTCTTTTTTTATTTAATCCTTGTAACTTTGTTTGCCCATGCTAGCTTTTCATTTGTAAATCCTATTATCTGTTTTAGGTTTAAAGAAGTGATTTAGACATGCTGTCTTTAGGTACCTGTGTATTTCTCTGCCCCCAAAATCTCTTGTAAGAGGCATTATTTTTCTTCTTATAATCAGAAAATTTCTAAGAGTCAGAGACATTAGATCTTTCATTTTCATTTGGGGGCAGGAGAGATATCATGGAGATAAAGTGTTTGCCTTGCATACAGAAGGTCAGTGGTTCAAATCCTGGCATCCCATATGGTCCCCTGAGCCTTCCAGGAGCAATTTCTGAGCATAGATCCAGGAGTAACCCCTGAGTGCTGCTGGGTGTAGCCCAAAAACTATATATATATATTTTTTTTTTCATTTAGTTAAATGAAAGAATATAGGACTTCTTTCTTGTTCTTGGGTTAAAGATAAATCTTAAATTACTGCTTTTGTTTCCCTTTATTATTTTACTGGTAAAGGTGTCTCCAGTGAAGTCATTAAAATAATGAAATCTAAATAACTCTCACTCTTCAATCCCTGTTTTAGTGCTTTGTCTTTCTGAGTGATTGTTTGACAAGATGTCCCCATTTTCTTTGCATTAGGCTCCTTTCACTAACCTTTTCTGAGTGATTGTTTGATATAATTTCCCTACTTTCTTTGCATTAAGTTTCCACTTTTAAAAAATCATCTTTTCACACAGGAAGCTCTTCAACAAACCTGACATGAAGAACTACAGCATTTCAAGCAAGAAAAAGATTAGCTGGCCTTTCTTATATCAATTAATCAATATGGTTACACCCCAGATTTACCTTTTAACCTTGGTGTTTCCACAGTGCAATATTAAAACTTGATTTGTGAGGCTGCTCCATTTTATATATGGTTAAGAACAACCCTCTGTCTGTGTCCTTAGATAAAGTGTCAGAGCTTAATACAACACAGGAGAGAAAGGTGGGTTTTATTGTCTTCATCAAAAATGGCTTTGTAAATCTAAGCATGGAGTACCAAAGCCAGCAAAGCTGACTGACTGAAATTAATTCGCAGACTCTGATTGTGGATTCATTCTGTTGGAAAGGCCATTGTTGGAGAATTCTCGGAAGAGTGGAATCATTTGATCTGAATCTCAGATAGGAATATTTCTATTACTAGCTTCAATGCCTTCTTCCCATCTTTAACACTTAAACTCAAAAGACACATAAAAGAAACTTCTATCCTGAACCTAAAATTGACCACTATCCTTTTATTCTAGTTTATATTACAGGTGAGCAATTTAAAGAAGCCAAAATGCTTAAATATCTGTGAAACTGATCAAATACTTTCACAGAATCCACTTCATTGTAAATAACACAGCATTCTAGACTATAATGTCCTGATAAACAGCAAGATTTTACCACATAGTATACAACTCATAAAATAATTAAAGATTCTTCTCCACATATGAAATTCATCTATTTTGTTTTACCAAAGAATAAACTGATCCTCATTCTCAAGAAAGTGGGACTAACATGGATTCTGCAATAACTAGTGATATTTTCAGTCCTAAGAAACCAGTTTTCTGAAACAAGTATAGCTTTTCTACCAAATAGCAGTCTTAAGAATGCATTTAATTCTATAATGATATCTGAATACCAAGGACTTCCTTAAAAGTCAAATTGAAACATCCAGTTTAGCTTATATATTTTACTTTATTTATTTTTGTTGTTTTTTGGGCCACACCCAGCCGTGCTCAGGGGTTATTCCTGGTGGTCTGCTCAGAAATAGCTCCTGGCAGGCACGGGGGACCATATGGGACACCGGCATTCGAACCAACCGCCTTTGGTCCTGGATTGGCTGCTTGCAAGGCAAACGCCGCTGTGCTATGTCTCTGGGCCCTAGCTTATATATTTTCTTGGTGGTTTGTATGGTTATGTTCTGTTTTCACCTTCCCTAGTCAAATAATTTTGTATCAGAAGAAAATTCAAATTATAACTCTCATATTAGCTTTGGCAAGATATTTAACTTCTCAGTAACTTAATGATTTTTAAGTGAAGAAAAAATCCATTTTATGGTGCTGTTTAAGAAGATAGAAAATGCAAACAATAATTATGCCAGTATTTGCCACATAATAAGCACCATATAAATGTATATTTAGAGTATTTCTTTCAAAGGAGGCATTTGGAGGCATTATTTTGAGACCTACTGCTCATATCATTTCATCATTAATCCTAATTGTTTTATTATTCTTGACCTTTACGGTAGACCTTCTTTAAAATTGCTTCAGATTATTTTGAACACTTAAATGTGGGGCATTTTAATGAGTTCAAAAAATGTACTTAAAACAAAACCAAAATAATTGTATCTGTCATTGCATTCATATTCTACTTTTTTTCATGAAGAGTTAAGCTATTTCATTCCAGGCATGGTGCAAAATTTGCTGAGTATATTTCTCTTTCTTTTCTGCCATTAAAACATAAAAGAATAACACCACTGAATCCCAAGATAAGTGCCTCGTGATCGGTGCAAAGTAAACTTTATTACAGATTCTGTGATGTTCCAAATGGCAACTCAATCGCATAAGTTTCTCTAAACAGCAGAATGGTAACTTTCTCTTGAACCTACTTTGACCATTTATTAAAATGTGTCTGGCCTAGTCAAAGAACACTCTTAGATAATGGGAGAACTCGGGTTATAACATATTTAAGTTTATGTAGCTAAAAAGGCTTTTTTAGCTAAATAAACCATTTTAAGGCATTTTCTTTAAACAGTTTGTCCTCCTAATAAAATGCTACTGACTCAAATGTAAGTAGTTTTTTGATATGGCATTTGGTATTTGATGATAGTTTGTACAATAAAAAAGGATAAGTTAAATTAATTAAGTGGTAAATAATATGGAGTAAAACATGATTTTGACTTGTCCAATTTCAAAATAGGGGATAATTGTTTATAAGAAATTAGCAACCACTAAAAACACTATCTTCTTAGTAGTGATTTCTAAATATCATTATTTCCATTATTTTTTAGTTTCTAGGGGAGTTAGTCAAATGAAGTACATGTGCAGGCATGCATGCTTGAGTGTGTGTGTGTGTGTGTGTGTGTATGTGTATGTGTATGTGTGTGTAAAACTGCTGTAACCCAGATTGCACAATGCCACCATTTTGTAAATTAGTAGATAGATGTGGAAAAACAGTATTCTGGTGCCTTTTTTATGGGAAAATATAAGTAAATTTTGTTCTAAACAAAGCTCTAGTAATGTTCTGCTAAGGAAAGGGTTTATTTCCATAATGTTTTTGAGGTAGCATAGTTCTATTTAATAAAATGACACTTTCATGAAGGTCCAGATAATCAGTTTGTCCAATATTTACTCCGAGAAAAACCTATCAAAGATATATTGCACAGTTGTTTTTTTCCACTGATGCCAGAGGAAACAATAACACATGGCTACACTAATCACAGGGCAAACAGAAAGGCACTAAAGTCCAAAATAAATGCAAAGATTAGATGATACCACACTATCTAAATCTACATTCCCTGTATTATGATTCCAAATAATTGTGCTTGTCACTCTCACTTAGTGTGTTTATTTCTTAAATGAGTTCTGTACACAATGAACTTAAGGTTTAAAAATAAAATTAAGGAGTCTTAGAGATAGTACATGGGGTTTTGCTTGCCTTGCTTGTAACCAACTGTGTTAATGAGTGCCAGTTCCATCCCTGTGCTGTATATAGTCCCATGACATCGCCAAGGGTCACTCCTGAGACCAATCCAGAAACAAATCCTGAGCACTGCCAGATATGTTTCTTCCTGCCTAATAAAATAAAGTAAAATAAAATTCAAGTATGTACTTAATGAGGTTACTTACTGTTAATCTATCCTTTTCTAAGAACATTCTCAAATGCCTCGTGGGATTTTTCTGTTCTAGAGAAATAGTTAATATACATTTTATTTAGATAGTAGTTTATAAAATGTGATTATTTTAGAGATGGATAGACAAAGAAATGCAAATAAAAGTCAGGGTTATTTTTCCTAATGGAGTTCTTAAAGATCTAAAGTCATGATCTGTGTGTGTCTCAGACCTTGCTAGAAGGAGTATAAATTGATCTTTTCATAAAGGAGAAACTTTAGCAATATATATATTGGGATAAGTATATGAACAACAGCCCTTAAATGAAATGCAAGGAACTGGAATGCTTCTAATGATATAAATAGTACAGTGGGTACAATTCTTGCCTTACACTCAGCCCACCAGTTCTGATTCTTCAGCAGTCTGTATGGTTCTCCAAGCCTACCATGAGTGACCCTTGAGCACAGAGCCAGAAGCATTCTCTGAAAAGTATTCTCCCCTACCACCTCTCAATGAAAGAAAAAGAATCAGAGACAGTACAAGTTGTATTGTTTATTTTAATTAGATGTATTTACACATTAATAATTAGATGTATTTACACATAATTAGATCTATTTATACATAGAGAGCAGGAATGAATAATTATGCAGATAAAAATTTACCAATTTTGAAAGATGTCTTTGAATCATCATTAATTTAAAGTGGCACACTGTATTGGCCAAGGAGAAAATACAGCAAGTAAGGGATTTGATTTGCATGAAGCCAACCAACACGTAATCCTGGCACAGCATATGGTCCCCCATAGCACAACCAGGCATGGTACTTCAATAGAGAGCCAGAATCTCTGAACAATGCTGTGTGTAGACCCCACACAACATAGATAGCACGTTGCAAACAAAATTGTAAACTGATACTGCTACAAGACAAAAATGTATATGCATATGAATGAATCAAATATATACCAAAGAGTTAACAAGTGAATACTGAGTATTTGGATAAGTATGTCTATTTACATTTCATGTCTTTAAATTTATATGTATTACTTGATGTAATGCATCAAGTGATTTTTTTTGAAATACCAGCCACCTTTATTCAATTTCATGAAAGTAGTGCTTATCAAAATGTAAGTACAAACCAGCCTAAAATCAAATTTTTATTTTATAATTCTGGATAGGCTCATTTTTCACAAAGGTCTAGTCTATATTTACTCATAATGCAGTTTACAAAGGGGACATTAATTTTCATAGCATTATTTTTGTAACATTAAAATGTCACTTTTAGAAAATAATTGGATGGCATACTAATATCCAGATATATATTATCTTTTAAGTTTGAGATGTGATTTTTTTAAAATGAATTATTCTATATCCTTGTTACATAAGCATTTTAAGCTAAGCAGTAATTATAATGCTGTTTAATACAAATATAAGTTTTCTGAATATCAATGACTTTGGAAAATAAAGAATTGAATTTAAATACCATGAAAAAGCAAGCAAAAATACATTATATTGATAATTTAACACAAGAATTTTTATGAAACGTAGAAGTTAATTTTGAGAAGTAGAAAATATGTTGAAATCAAGCATTTTCAGTTTACATTTCTGATTTTTTAATGCACTTTCAAAGAAAATTAAGACCCCTGTAGTATAGATATTGCCTCCTCTTGATTTTTCAATTATATTAATATTTGTCTTTTATTTTTTTTTTTTGGTTTTTGGTTTTTGGGTCACACCCGGCAGTGCTCAGGGGTTACTCCTGGCTCCATGCTCAGAAATTGCTCCTGGCAGGCACGGGGGACCATATGGGGCACCAGGATTTGAACCGATGACCTTTTGCATGAAAGGCAAACAAACGCCTTACCTCCATGCTATCTCCCAGGTCCCAATTTTTGTCTTTTTTCATTCAATTGTACATTTCAGTTAAAGATTTAAAAGATTTTGTTGGCTTTTCAATAACACCATTTTGATATTGTCTATTTTTCTATATTTTTATTCTCTGTTTATTTTAATATTTATTATTTTTCTTCCTTAGATTATTGTCATTTTCCTTATTTCTTTATTTAATATCTTTATTTAAACACCTTCCTTACAAACATGATTGTATTTGAGTTTCAGTCATGTAGAGAACAACCCCTTTCACCAGTGCAACATTCCCATCACCAATATCCCCAATCTCCCTCTTCCCCACCCTATCCGCACCTGTGCTCTAGACAGACTTTCTACTCCGTTCACTCATTCACGTTGTTATGATAGTTCTCAATGTAGTTATTTCTCTAACTGCACTCACCACTCTTTGTGGTGAGCTTCATGTAGTGGGCTGGAACTTCTAGCCCTCCTCTATTTTGTCTCTGGTCAAGCAATTTTAATTTTGGGGGGGGGGTCACACCACGCTGCTCTCAGGGGTTACTCCTGGCTCTACACTCAGAAATCACTCCTGGCAGGCTCAGGGGACCATATGGGATGCCGGGATTCAAATCACCATCCATCTTCATGCAAGGCAAATGCCCTACCTCCATGCTATCTCTCTGGCCCCACAATTTTTAAAATTTTTAAAAAATTTAGAGGTATGGTGACTAATGGTGCTAAGAACTTATTTCTGGTTTTGCTATCAGAATTCACTGTTGATGGAACGCAGGGATCCATATATTAAATCTCTTCTTTCAATACAGTGAACTGCTACCACCTCCAATGCTACAAGGTACAACTCTAGAAGGACACCCAGCTTGAGGACACTACCTGACCCCTTACTGCTGAAAACCATTTCTCAGACTCAATAAGACCATAGTGTGGTACAAAAATATGCCCTGGATCTCATTCCTCCTCCCCCGAGATGATCTCAAAAGATTATATAGGAGATATATATTTTCTTTGTGTGTTTAATTCCTTAATACTTGTACCTCTTAGTGTGTTTATTTCCAAATGTAAAGATAGTGTCCTCCATCCTTTTTTCTTTTTTCTTTTTTTTATTTTGGTTCTGTTTAGTATGAAAATCTAGTAGAAAAATTTTGCTTGGGATAAAAGCTCAGGTCAAAACTGAGGCACAAAGATTGTATAATTTGTCATTTTTATCCCCACATGCACCAACAATACAGCATGGTATTGTTCCCTTTTGCATAAACACACTAAAATGAGGAAATATTATGTATAGAAACAAGTTTTTTACTACTAATGATAAGAATCCTTAAATTTTATAATACAGGTGTGCCTTCCACCCTAAACTTTTATCATGAGAACTTGATGTAGACCTCATGTGATTGGACATCAACTGTCGAACCCTGAACTCTGGATCCCAACCTTAGGCCTATCATGGGGTGAGGGTAGTGGTAGTGGGAAAGTTGCACTGGTGAAGGGCAGCATTCTGTTTATGACTGAAACCCAACTACAAACATGTTTATAATTATGGTGCTTAAGAAAGATTAAAAAAAGAACTAACACAGTTCCCTGCAACAATACTAGGAAACAAATTCCCCCAGGGAAGTCCTTAATACCACTCTGACTCCAACTAGCACCAGGGTAGGTTCATACAACATCCTGATGATGAGGAAACAGCAAAAACTTGATCTAAGTTCTGGTTGTCCTACCTCATCAACTAGCAGTGAGATAAAATCAGAAGACACTTTGTCTTTGGTCTGTGCAAAAACCAAGATCACTAATTACAGAAGACTGACTACAACAACCATGACTGAGCAGAACATCAGGAAACATAAAGAAAGATCCTATCCTAGACTTTGTCCTAGGATCTGTGCAAACACCAAGATCTCTAATTACAGAGGATTAACTTCGACAACCACAACTGAGCAGAACATTTCCTGGCACCATACAGAAAGATCTTGAAGTTAAACAATGAACATGTCTAGAGCCTATAGTTGGTCTCATGACAATATTCTTCAAAGATGGAGAAACCCTATATCTCTTAGGCCAAGGAATTTTCTTTCTAATTTCCCCAATATTAACTGTGCCGATGCAAAAAAAAAAAAAAAAACTCGCCAAACCAGCCCCCATTTTTTTATTTTTCTTTGTATTTTCTTCTTTTAAGTTTATATGTATAGCCTCTACACTGGGGCTCCCACCTGCTTTTTTACTTTCTTTTTTCAACAGAACTATAGAGCATGAATCATCTTATTCTTTCTCATATGTTTATGTGTTCCTACAAATTAAGAAAATAAAATGGATGGTACCAGGGGCAAAGCACTTTCATGAGCATTGAGTTGAAATAAAAAAATGAATACCCAACCCAAAGTCAATGACAATAGAATCAAGAGACCCAAACTATAACAAGCTACACACACACACACACACACACACACACACACACACACACACACACACACACACACACAAAACCCTGTTACACTAGCAGTCCAAGGGGCTAAGGGTGGAATAATAGGACACATGCTGGGAACATTGGTGGAGGGAAGTCAGCATTGGTGGTGGGAATGGCCCTATTTCACTGTCACTATAAACATTAAATATAACTCTGAAAGACTTGTAATTCCTGTTGGTCTTAATAAAAATTATCAAGAAAAAAGATTGAATTAAAACATATACTATCAATTGCTTCTGATATTTAAGCTTCTGGAGAAATATGTCCAATTCTACATTTATTACTTTAATCATGCTGTTTTGTCATATATATACCCTGCCTTGCATTGCCTTATTAATTTTGGCATATGAAAATTCTGTCCATCCTCTTTTCATAGGGAATAGTTTTTATTAAAACTCTTTAGTCTCATGAACTTAATTTCTTCCTCCTTTGCACTCGTGTAGGAGCTTTTATCTTTTATATCACTTGTAGTATTTTATTGGTCCTTAATGTACACAAGGGCCAATAAAATACTGCTATTGGAACTTTTCTTTAAGAGAATTCTGTAATATTGCACCATGAACTATATATTGTACAGAATTCCAGCAGTGAGATGCTCAGTGTTGGACAAATACCTTTGCTATTGAAACAATCTTCTTAGAATGTAATATTTCTACCTGATAGAAGTAGGAATCCATATACATTTTTAAAGCTTTCTTTGGGTCAGAAATCTAATAAAGTGGGAAAAGCATATGACTTACAATGCAGCTGATTCTTGGTCAATTCCCAATAACACATATGTTTTCCTGAGTACTGTCAGGGGTGGCCCCAAGCCCCAAAATTATACATAACAATATTTTAAATTTAATTTCTTTATCCCCAAATCAAAATCTCCTGTGTAAAGAGAAAATATTTCTTCAGAAAGCTTTAATATACACAGAGATCTGGTACCAGAGTCAATGTATTAGAAAATAAATTGAGAAAAGATTGTCTAAGTTCAATACTAGAAGGCTATAAAACTCCTTGGATCATACAACTTTATGCAATAAAATAAACATGAAGAAAAGAGCACCAGGTACTTAGTACCTGGACCAAATCTTGCTACAATTGGCAAATTACTAATAACAGTCCTTTTATTCCTTCTGTAAGTGGTCAAAATAATTAATAATAGAATAATGTACCAAATTGCCAAGTCAACTAGTAGCAAGTTCAGGTAAGATCATTTAAAATGGGAGAAAATAATACTCGAAATTGTCCCTGATGAGATTTTGCTTTTTCTGATATGAATATAGGCAGCATTCTGTTTTAGCATTTTACAAACTACTTTCCAAAATTGGGCATCAATCATCATTTTCATACATTACATTGGCACTTTCTACTTCGTTGCTTTGAAAATGAATGGCACCCAAGTTATGTTTCTTCACGTTGAATGCACCTTCTCTCTCATTTGATCTCTTCATTTATTTTATTTCATAGATACTACATTTATTTTTTTACTATTTTATTGAACATGTATATTTTAAATTAGCAGAGATGGGCACTTTTGGTATTTAGAGAAAGAGGGGTTGACTGCATGACCAAGCTTCCACCCCTTTTATTTAGGGCAAGTAGACACTTGAGAATAAATATTTTACATTGATTTTTGTTTTCTTTTCTTTATTTTTTTCCTTTTCTTGGATGACATTCTGTTACATTACCAGGTTAGTTCTATCATAACTCAAAGGAGTGAGGTGTATATGATCCCTAGGCTATAACATGACCTCTATAGAGATGGTGGTATCTGACTTGAGAGATCTAGAATTAGATTGGAATTGACATATATCAACACTGTACTCTAAGGAAACCTAATTAATACTAAAACATTCAAAATTTATTAACATGGGAACTTTTGTTTTGTTTTGGTTTTTGATTTTTGGGTTACACCCAGCAGCGCTCAGGGGTTACTCCTGGCTCTACTCTCAGAAATCACTCCTGACATGCTCCAGGGACCATATGGAATGCCGGAATTTTAACCACAGTCCTTGTACATGAAAGGCAAACGCCCCACCTATATGCCATCTCTCTGGCCCACTGGGAACCATTTTAAGGTCTCAAGATTCTTTGTAATCAGTTTATTGTAAGTCATAAAATTAGCTCCAGGCAACTGGAGAGAAAATACATAGGTTAAGATACTTGCCTTGCATGTGACCCACTATGGTTCAATCCTCTGTGTTTGTTGTCTGAATACCACCAGGACAGACCTCAGACCACTACCACGTATTACCCTAAACCAACTCCCTTCAAATAAAAGAACTATTTCTTTAACTCATCAAAATTAAAGGAGAGGAAAATAAATATATATGGATGTTTGGAGTTTATAAAAGCATAATCAAATGTATGTGACATTACTATACTAAGTATATATATATATATATATATATATATTAATGCATTGCTATCTGCACGAGCATTTTAAATGTCAATGCAGCAACACTTTATTAGCAAATATATATGTTTATAAGATTGTGTTGATTGGTTCCATATATACAAATATTCATAAGTCTGTTCATGTTTTGATATAATTATATAGAGACAGAAGAAAATTGGTAAAAATTAAAAAGAAAATTACCAAAAAGGAAAATTCCTAGTATGAAAAACTAGGAAAATGGACCCAGAAAGATGCAGCAGGAGTGTAACCTTCTCTTTCCCAACCTCTTTGTCTCACATCTTGCAGACCTTAAACCCAGCGCAAAGTGCTTACCCATTCCTCTAGTTAAAAAATATTAAAACATCTTTTTTTATCTTTCCAGTGAATCTCACTGAAGGAATCTTCACACCCTAGCTTCCTTCCCCTTTGCTTTTATCCCATAAACAAAATTTCTACTAAATTTAG
>PVKC010022163.1:0-17562 GCA_004027635.1 Crocidura indochinensis
AGATCACTAAGTAATAAACTGGACACAGAGGGGATCACACAAATCTAGAAGCCCCTGTGGAGAGGGTGGAGGATAGGGAAGGCAGGGGGGAAATGGAGGAGGAGGGAGGACAACTCGGTGATGGGAATTCCCCTGATTCAATGTTTACATGTACCTGGAACATTACTGTGAACGATATGTTAACCACTATGATTAAAATTAAAAAAAAAAAGGGTTTCAGTTTTGTGGTGCATTTTATAATCTGCAGATGGATCTGAATAGGGATGACTGATGTTTGCAATACATTTCTCACTGGTGGTAGTGTGGATTCCTTGCTTTGATTTTGGGATGTTTGCAGGGCATCCAAATAAATGTAAAGACTTAATATACTTTCGTCACATCCATAGAATCTGAATATGTGCAAGATTAGGAGCTGATGTCAAGGTGATACTGTCCCTCTACACCTATTATTAAAATCACAGGTGTGAAGTCATACAGTTATGTCTTATAGACTCTTCTTAATTGCTATGTGATGAAAGGAAGGTTATATGAATATTTTGCTCTCCAGAGAAAAAGATACCATATGAGATGGTAGAAAGAGATTAAAATGTATAAAACATTAAGAAATGTACTGGTATGTAGCAAATATTTGGTAGTATGTATTTTATTAGCTATTCAGTATAAATTATGCTAACTGGTCAAATTCCCTAACTTGGTAATCAGTTTATTTTGAATGTTTAAATCAAGCAAATAACATCCTTATTACATTAAATTAAACGTACTAGGAAATCATGGTTTAGATGTACTTTTTCTGATCTTAAATGGAATTTGAAAAACCAGATCGACAAATTTGTTAAGGATTTCAATTTTTTTTGCAATAAAACATTTTTTGTAATACAGTATCTACAGCTATCAAGAAGACTGACTCATTTTTAGTTATGTTTGAGATCCTCAAATGATTTGTGTATTTTCCTATTAACTTTACAACATAAAAGTCATTCATCCACATTTGTGCTCATTATTCACACCTTAAATATTCCCATTTATAACAGTGATATATAAGACATGTCATCTTGGGTGCTTATCCAAGTTGAACACTCTTATTTTTTCATCTGTACTCAAAATAGATCTTAAACTGATAAAATGATTAAGTTAGTACAGTGAGTTTATGTGTTTAGAAATCCGAGTTAATATTTATTCAACTCAATATGTTGCAATGCATAAGTATGTATTTTTAAATTTTTTAATTCATAAGTATATATTTTTATATCTTTTTAAAAATTATTTTTAATTTAAGCACCATGGTTTACAAATTTTTCATAAGACAGTTGTTTCAGTCATTCTATAGTTAGCACTGATCCACCTATATTGTGAGCTACCCTTCATAATTTTCCTCAGTTTCTCTGATATGTCCCAAAACAATCCACTGATATCTTACAATTGTGTTATTAAAGTCATTGAGTGCTAACTGAACTGTTTGTTGTTAGTTGAGCCTTTTGTATTATTAGTTTTATTTATTGAGCTTATTTGAAGTCTAAGCTATTTCTGTTTTCCTATTGGGTTGACAATATTATGGAATTTGGAGGTGTCATGTTAGATGCTTATGTAAGTTAGAGGTACAAATACACAATTTTCAGATTGAAAACTTTAGTGTCTTTTTAGAGTTGGGCCAGGCAGCCTTCCTTTACCTCCATAATTTTGGAAGCCCCAGCAGCCACACACCACACACCAACATCCCACAGCTAACACCATGAAAACATAACCTACCTCACGGCCTAATGACCAATATTAGAAGAAATGCAAGCTAAGTCGCATAAAACACGCAGTTACATCAACCTTTGGGCTGAAAATTCTGTTGCCCTTGGTTGGGGAGGAACTGATACCCTGTCCTGCCAAAGTCCTAAAAGTTCCACCCAGGTTCTGTGACCACTCCCACACAAGTGGTCCAACTTTTAATAGAACAAAAAAGATTAATTAATAAAATCCTTTGATAAATCCAAAATTTATCACTGGATAAAATTCTTTCAGTTAATTTATCTAAATTTTGGGGGAAAATCCATCTGGAATTCTGTTGATGCATAATTTTATGCAAGGTAATGTACTTGCCTTGCACATTGCTGACCTCAATCTAGTCCCAGCACCCCATATGATCCCCTGAGCCTATTAGCAGTGATCCTTGAATTCAGAGCCAGGAAGAAGTCCTGAGCACCAAATGGAAAAATAGAAATATTGTCTCTCCAGCTCTCTTGTTTTTCCTTTTTATATGTATAAAACAATATTCCATACAAAATTTAAAAATTATCATAGGCAAACATTTTCTATCAGATTAGCATTCTTAGAGGTAAGTTGTAAAAATACTGTTTCATATTTCTTCTTCCATCACTATTTCTTTAAATAACAAAAATATCTGGTTTCCCACCTACTTCCATTTTTTGCATATTTCAAGAATAATGTAAAGAATACAGCCTGTGGTAAGCATTGTATAGAAAGAGGAGGTACAGTAAATGCTCCCCATATACACCTCAAGCCAGGCCCTTTGCCTGGTCTGTATTGTAAATGGGGGGGGGGCAAAGAAAAAAAGAAAGAGAAGAATAATGAGTCTGTTTGTATATCTATATTTATATATGTCTGTATATGTAAGACTTCCCAGACATGGAAAAATAACGACTATTTGAATAGCTAAATTATAGTGTGTACGACTTCCTCCAAAAAACTAAAAAAGTATGTAAAGTACTCTGGCTTGTACCCAAAAATTACTTTGTGGGACTGGGAATTTTCCATATTGTTAAGTAGCATTTTGCAATTCACATCTCTCCCCTTTTCAGGACATCGAATCCCTAGGAGGACTGACTGGTTCTAAGGGGTCTGAGCCACCGGTAAGTTTGATTCTTCATTAAATTTAACTATTGACTAATTGAATTCTGTACACAAAAAATGATCAGTCTATAATTCGTCTTAATAGAGCTTTGGAAATTTAGTTCATGCCATCTTTATAGAAAAATGTGAACTTGTTTTGAATTGTTACTTCGTAGTTTAAAAGTTTTAATATATCTTAAACTTAATTCAAATGTATTAACATTAGAAATAGAAAAAATATTTTCAGTTGTATAATGCAAATATTTATGCCTTAAATATTTACTGAGCTGTCCCAAAGTTAACAGCTATTGGAACTTGAGTGGTTGTTATTATCATTATTTATTTGTTCAAGTTGCCATATGTTTTACAGTTGCTGGGAAATCATTTTGTAAGCTTACTTGATAAAGTAAATTGATAAAATGTATTGATAATCAGTTACTGTTCTTATATTAGCTAGGCAACCTCTAGACAATTATAAATGTATTCTAAAGTTTTAAAATTTTATAATATTTAAGCATTAGCAAGAGATGGATCATTTAATATAGGAAAATTTTAGTCCTTTCATGCATATACCTGACTTTTTGACAAATGATATAATATTTCTGTGAATTCATGCTTTAGGTAAAATATATATTTATTATATATATTTCAGGGTTCAAAATTTTATTTCATCAAACAGTGAACACACATACATCTTTATACTTTTCATTACAGTTTACTTTTTTACTTAGTACAGTATGATTAATGCCAAACGTTTAGTTGCAATGATAATTTATAGTTATATTTTAGCTAGGCATCAATATAAAGAACAGAATCACAGTATTTCCAGTGAGTTAGTTTTCTTTTTATTGAAGTTTTTCTGGCTTTCCTTGTCCTATAATATGATCCAACATGTGCCATTGCACAAGGAGTAGGCTCCATCTCATATTCTAGTACTGACATAAATTTGCTATTAAAATATATAGAGGAGGGGAGTAATAACCCAGTAGTAGGGCATTTACCTTGCATATTGCCAATCTGGGACAAGCCCAGATTCAATTCCTTCCATCTCCTATGGTCCCCTGAGCCTGCCAGGAGTGACTTCTGAGCTCAAAGCCAGAAGCATCCCTTGAGAGTCACCGGGGGTGGCCCAAGAATAAACAAACAAACAAACAAAAAAAGAGATGAAGTCATGAAATTTTCCTATACAAGAATGAATGTGAAAACTATTATGCTGAGTGAAATAAGTCAAAGGGAGAGAGATAGATACAGAATAGTCTCACTCATCTATGGGTTTTAAGAACCTAGAGACAAGAGAGATGAGGGCTGGAAGGACAAGTGAGTACAGTTAGAGAAAAAAATTCACTAGCAACTATCATGACAATGTTAATTGAATGAGAGTAGAATGCCTGTTCAAATACAGGTGGAGGGTGGGGGAGGAATGAGATGGGGGGAATTTGTCATGGCTATGTTGCACTGGTAAAGGAAGATTTTTTTAATGACTGAAATCCAACTACTAACATGTTTGTAATCATAGAACTTACATAGTTATAAAATATATTGAGAGAATTTTTTTCTTTTCAGAGAGTTGCTTATATTTAGGTTCTTTTTATATTTTATTTATATTTCGTTAGTAAGTGGTTTTTATTACTACTTATTTAAAAGATGTGAGGGAAAAGAAAGGAAACAAGTATATGGTTAAGAGAGAATATGAGCTTCTCCAGATTGAAAATAAGAAATAAGAAAAGAAATAGAGACAAACATGATGTGTGAATTGAGTAGGGTTGAAGAGCAAAACCTAGCTATAACAATTTTAAAAGTACTTTTATTTACTATATCAATCTATGATAAAATATCCTATATGTTCCCTATCCCTGCCAAGATCATCCCCAAATCCATAGCCAGTTATAGCACCTAAGCATTCCTGAATTTATCTCCAAAGCATAACAAAATTATTCTTTTATTGAAAAATATTATAAATATTAATTTAAAATGTCTGAAAATTTGTCAAAGATATACTAATTGATGCATATTTTAATTTAAATATTGTATCAAAATAATTCCTAGTGTAAAATAATACTATTGATTTACATATGTAATGGTAAAGGAAATATATACTAAATTATAAAAAGTATAATATTGTTATTTTATCATATTTCTAGAACATTATTTCCAGAGTGCTTTAATCCTTGAATATTATAATATTAAAAATATTTTTTTTGTTTTCTTCTTATTTCTTTTTTGGGTCACACCTGGTGATATACAGGGGTTACTCCTGGCTATGCACTCAGAAATTGCTTTTAGCTTGGGGAACCATATGAGACACTGGGGCATCGAACCACAGTCTGTCCTAGGCTAGTCCATGCAAGGCAGACACTTTACCACTTGCGCCACCACTCCGGCCTCAAGTATTAAAAATGTTAAAAGCTTGTAAAATATAAGGTATCATTAGTCCCCAGTTGTTCAAATAGATAGTTAGCTTTTAGATTGGCCAGTGTAAGGGAGAAACAATTTAGCCTCAGAGAATCAAAATTATTTTCAACACTGAACACTAGAGGCATTCTTGCTCTACCTGCTGTCCCTGATTTCTGGCGAGCTGTATATGATGATCACAAACCTGCATTATGATGTGTTGTCTTCTTTTTTTTTTTTTTTTTTTTTTTTTGGTTTTTGGGCCACACCCAGTGATGCTCAGGGGTTACTCCTGGCTATTCGCTCAGAAGTCGCTCCTGGCAGGCACGGGGGACCATATGGGGAACCGGGGGATCGAACCGCTGTCCGTCCTAGGTTAGCGCAGGTAAGGCAGACACCTTACCTCCAGCGTCACCGCCCAGCCCCATGATGTGTTATCTTATCCCAAGTTGTTGCGGTGTCAGCCAAATCCTAACCTAGACTAGGTCCAAATCCATCCATAAAATTTATTTGCTCAACT
Organism: Crocidura indochinensis; assembly: GCA_004027635.1. Classification (NCBI taxonomy): domain Eukaryota; kingdom Metazoa; phylum Chordata; class Mammalia; order Eulipotyphla; family Soricidae; genus Crocidura; species Crocidura indochinensis. Next base: position 5,747 of record PVKC010022163.1, read on the forward strand.
TAGTCATAAAAGTTTGGTTTTGATGATATTAGATTCAGACAGAAAAACATACAATGAAAAAGCACCTTTCAATTTGGTTTAAAAGTTGTTCTATGAACTATTTAAAAAGTGATATTTCATAAGACTATTATCAATGTTTGGAGTAAGCCTTTCTCATTTTCACATTCAGAACTTACAGCAAAAATTGCAGTATAGTCTTACAAGTTTATGCTTACATATTTTCTATTTTAATTTGAGTCATAAGATCTATAAATTGGTCACAGAAACAACTGAGTATTTTAAATTCTGTGTTTTTGTTATCTCAGTGCTTATCAGCACTTTACATTTCTGAAGTGCTGATAATATGAGAATACTTACCTAATTGATATTTTTAGTTTCATAAGGACATTCACTACTGCATGTTCCCCAATGAAAAACTAGAAGTGTATAGCCATATTTTTGTACTGTTTGTTCTCATTTTAATGGCCTTTCTGATGATTCTTAGAAGATTGATAAGCACTGAATTTGAAACATATTTAATTTCCTGAGGGTGCTGTTTAGATATATATTGGCTATATTTTTTTCCATCATAAATGGTCCTAAAATTGAAAAATCTCAAGTACAGATTTAATTTCATTACATCATTCAAAAAAGTGAATATTCTATTCACCTACATCAAAGAAAAAGTAATAAAATATGATCATCTTAATTATGATTGAATCTAACTTTTCAATAGTAATCTTTCATGGTGATCTTTCATGGTTCAAAAGCTTTTTGTTTTTTTCTGTTCTCTCTCTCTCTTTCTCTCTCTCTGTCTCTCTCTTTAGTGTCTATTTGAACTTGCAATATGTTCTGAGCATTTGGTTAGACCTGTTAAGCAGTGGTAAAACAACAAATAGCTCTTCATTTCAGAAACACAGAGAAAGTTAAACACCTCAGTAAAATCTAGCAATATAATGTGAGTAAGAGGTTGAGGCTAGGGTAAAAATATCACATACTACAAGTGGTGGAAATAAATATGAAAAATCAAGGAAAACAACTAGAAGTCTTTTTAAAAAGACTAAATTGAATTTCCTCAACAAAGGAACTTAGAGCATGGTACTATAATCAGAGAAAGCAGTCTGTATTAGCTATAAATATGATAAGGTAGTGCAGTTAGTGTAGTTAGACATAAAATAAGCAGGTATGGATGGAAAAAGAGATAATTCCAATAGTTGAAGACAAGGTAAGATTGTGACAATTGGGTTGTCAGTATACTTACATGGTTTTAATCCCCTGGACCCTTTGGTACCTCAAGTATGGCCAGGAATGATCCCTGAACACAAAGCCAGCAGTAAACCCTGAGCATAGACAGATGCAGTTCCCAAATCAGCAACAAAATAGAACCTTGAAAAATTTCAACAAAAATAAGTGTACTCTCCTAAATAGCATGATAAAAATTAAGAACAAACGAACAAGTTATTGAAGCCAACTGTTTTTAGAATTCATATACTGAGTTATTATACTAGTTTGTGTTGATGGATTGTAAAATAATCCAAATATAAATTTATATGAAGTGTGATTTTATATAATGCTGTAGATTCAAATTTTATTTGCTTTTTGTCAATTTCTACCTGAGCAGAACCTTCAAGTATACTTGTTAGGAAATAGTTTGAAGATTTCCAGGTGTTGATCTGTAAGTCCTTCTCTAACAGGTTCATTCCATTGGGCTCTCAGTTTGGTCTCCTTTATCTGACTTTCCACTAATCTTACTTTTTGCTTTGACTTTCTACGTGTTCTGTGAAATCTTCATTTTGTAATAAACCATCTCTCCCATTCTGTAGATTTGATGGTGGAAAATATCATCACTTTACTACTTTATCATCACTTTACATCACTGATAAGAGGGCACTCCATTTCAGTATTGCCTAGTGGGCTATTTGGGATATGGCCACAATCAAAATCTTTTTTATGTAAAAGCAGTTTTTCACAAATGAAAATAAGAATACTCTATGTTAAGATAGGGAAAATCTACACATTAATGGAATGGATTTAGTAGAATTTTTTGATAGCACCAAAATGATTTTCTACTGGAAAATTTTGTAAATGTCAGATGTTAATGAAAAAATTCAGTCAAATAAATTAAGTAATTTTATAGTATCAAGGATACATTATTTTAATGAAATGAAGATAAAACATTGAATGTGTTAATATACATTGCCTCATATTACTATGACTTTAGTTATACATGAACTAATTTATGTATTTTTATTCCCAAAAGATCCATTATGGTTCTGTCTTAAATACTGATATTTACTTCTTATATTTGTTTGTTTGTTTTGTTTTTGTTTTTTTTTTTGGGCCACAGCTGTTTGATGCTCAGGGGTTACTCCTGGCTAACCACCCAGCAATTGCCCCTGGCTTGGGGGGACCATATGGGTCGCCGGGGGATCTAACTGTGGGCTTTCCTTGGCTAGAGCTTGCAAGGCAGACACCTTACCTCTAGCACCACCTCATAGGCCCCAGCTTCTTATATTTTCTGTTTATACTTATTTATAACATAATTTTATTTATCTGTAATGAAATAGCATAAATATATTTATAAAACAGGTATTTTTATGCATACATGTTTATACTACCTTATAAAATGATGCAGATATCTTAATCTCTGGAGCTTAATTTCTAATTCAATATTTTATAAAAGTACAACTAGTTTTACTTTTATTTTTACTAATTGTGTAAAGATGTATATAATTTCTAAAGTTTATTTGAAAGGAGAGATGGATAGCATTTTATGTGCAGTTTATAATTAAATGGAAAATTATTTTGAAAATAAAAGCTTTTTTAGCAGATATTTAGATATTAAATATCCCTAATATCAATTGAATACTTAGTGTGATTCTAGAAAATAGTGCTTATTATTTAGAAAAAGAGATATCAACTTAATGCTATTGATTTTACATTAGAATTATTTAGTGATTTTTTTCTTTATAAAACATAGACAATATATAAGTCAATACTTTTGTGTGAAATGTAAATAATCTTAGTAAATATTTATATGATGTATTTGCTTCTATTTATTTATTTAATGATTTATTTAGGTAAGTCTTGTTTTGAGAGTTACACTTTGAACCAGGTCTTGAAAAGCTAATTTGAATTAAATCAATACCTGCGTTTTATTTCATTCTATTTTCTTTAGTTTTGGTTTGGTTTTGGATCACACTCAACTATGCCCAGTGTTCACTCTTGGCAGGACTTGGGATACTCTACATGTATGCCAGGAACTGAGCTAAGGTCATCCACATGCAAAGCAAGCATTTTCCCTACTATACAAACTCCCTAGCCTCAGGACCTTTATTCTTGATGTAAGGAAATTAAAGATCTTTCATTTATGGCATCCAACGATATTTCAGAATACATTTAACAACTAATAAGGTTAACTGCTATAAGTTGTTTACAGTAAAACATTAATTGCTCAAATAATTTAGAATAAAAGTTCAATTTATTTTATTTTTCCAGTTTTGGGGTCACACTGTGTGATGCTCAGGGATTACTCCTGACTCTGCATGTAGGAATTCTCCTGGCAGTGCTTAAGGGACCTATAGGATGCCAGAGATAGAACCTAGACCAGCTGCATGCAAGACAAGCATCATTGTATTATCATTCTGGCCCTCAAATTGGTTTTTAGTTTATTATTCAAAAGTCTATAGGTTTTGCATTTGTTCCTTTTGAGCATGTCATATATATTGTCCATCTGTCTGTGTAGTTGAAGTTCTGTTGTAGTAGAAGAATCTGGGTAGTAGAAAGTCTGAAAAGCTATTCCAAAATGGTTCAAGATCTCGGGACTTGCCTAGATCCTGGACTGTTCTTGTATTTTCAGAGATGTGGTTTACTCAGTCATTTTTGAAAAATGATAAAAGCACTAATTTTCTAAGCAATTATCCCTTATTATTGACCATCAAAACTTGGCTGGGGAAGAAACTCTAAACCTATTTGTTGAATTTAGGGTTCTCTCCTGGAAGGATTTACTTTTTCTGGGAACTAGGTGCCATTTAGAAGACTTTGACCCAGGGTCTTAGCCCTTGAACTTTTGTCTCTGAGAGTACACTCATGGGAGGAAAACAATTAGCTCTAGTTCTGCTCCCTTCCAGTAGGTTGATATCCTTTAAATGCGTAGGGTCTCTAAGGAATTCTGAATGAACACAGTAAAATATAATCAACATTGCATGCATTTCATTAACACCCACTTAATATTAATTAGGACCAGCACCAGACATCTTAAAATGGAATTTGATTATGCATTCATAGTAAGTTAAAGAAAAGAGTGCACAATTCTACCTTTCAATTTAAATCAGTCAAGAGCACCACATAATGAAAGGTTTTGATAGACTATCAAATTGTTTTTCAAAGTAAGATGTTAGAAACTATTAATTACATTTAGAAACTATATGTTTATATGTTGTAGAAAAAAGTTTTATAACATAAAAAATTAATACTTCAGTAAAAACTTTTGTGGAAATGAAATAGGCTAAGAATAATTTCTGGCTACATAACAGATTCTTAGAATTTTTACACAGAACCATTTTTGTTTGAGTAGAGAATGACAGGATATTGTGGAGAAAACCACATTTTTCTTTTCTTTATCTCCAAGTAAAATATAATTTTTCCTTAGACAACCCATTCTGCAGATTAAAAGATAAAATATCAGTTTCTAACTCAAACCATTGGGCTTTCTTTTCTTTATATCACCATTCTCCAAAAGGTCTAGAAATTAACTAAAATTTGACAGATGATCAAAATAATTATTGGAACTTGTAATTTAAGGTATATAATTAATCACAGTAAATACAAATGAGAAATGATCATTTTTAAATAAAGATTGCTGACTTTTTTGAACTAAATATAGGTATAAATAAATTTGAAAAATGAGAACTGAAGCTAACAGGATAGAAAAGATATGCCTCAAAAATAGTCCTATGAAATTACATTAGAAAATATAATTTTTCAGAAACAATATTGAGAATACTTCAATATAAAATTTGTATACATATAATGTAGAATTTTAGATATATATATGTACCTAATAACACTTAAAAGCATAAGTATAGAAATAAAAGGATAGTTAAAAATAACTTTCCAATATGATGGATCAATTTGATAATTCCCTGATACACCTGTGAAGAAGATATATGGATATATCACACCCTCACTATAGCACCCATGTGCTGAGGCCCCGACCTTTATTCCTGTTTCCTCCCTTTGCCACATTGTGCTACCACCCTCAAATTCTTTCTTTCTCTGTGCTTGTCATTTCTGTAATTTGGGGTTAAGGGTATTTGGGTGTCTATTGTGTCCTTTGATAACTTGCATTTCCTCATCTAGTTATCTTATATACCATAGATCAGTGAGATCACCAGAGGTATCTAGATTCATGCCCACTTATTACCCATACTGGTTATTTCTGATCCCAAAATCTAGTTTAACCTTCTTAAAATGTGCATTTCATTTTATCTTCCTAATTTAAGAATTTGTGCTATCTTCTATTTGTTACAGTTCTAAAGCTCACAGTCAGTAAATTTATTACTGAATCTTAGACATTGGGAGTTTTGTTTGAGAATAATATGAAATAAAAAGGAAAAAAAAGCCTCAAAAATATCAAGAACATAACCAAAATGATGTTCAGAATATATTATGTTTAGTTTAACTAAAAGTAGTTTTAACTTGGTCTGGGACCACCCTTCCACCCTCAGGACCCCTTCTGCCCACCTGATAAATGCGTGGACCTGGGCGCCCCAACCTTCCGCTGGTCTGGGACCACCCTTTCCCTCTCAGGACCCTATCTGCCCAGGTAAGTGCACCTGGGCGCCTGTACCCTCCCCTCGTCTGGACCGTCCTTCCCCCCTCAGGACCTCTTCTGCCTGCCTTGTAAATGTGAGGACCTAGTTGCCTGAACCTTTGGCTGGTTTGAGACTGCCTTTACCCCCGGCAGGACCCCCTCCACTAGCTGATAAAAATGCACACCTGGGCGCTGTATCTTTGGGCAGGCTTGAGACCTCCCATCTCCCTCTGCTGCACTAGGAATCGCATGCACCTTGGCCTGGGACCTTTGGGCAGGGTTGAGATAGCCATGCCCACCTCTCCAGGACCACAATCAGTGCGAACCCACGAGATTGTGTAACATAGGTCCAGTCATCACAGACCTAACATTCAATTTTCTTAGATAATCCACCAGTCCATAAAACAGGATAGCAATATACTGAAGCAGCCTGTAATCTCCCAATCATACTTAGACAAGCCATCTGGCTAAGGAAAAATGAACTCTAAATGGAATATACCTTCAACAACCTCTAATATAATCAATATAGCACTCTACTAATAAACAACCAGAAACTAAAGATTCAAAAGCACCAGATGCAAAGAAATATGAGTAAACCAAGGAAGACCCTTGCAGCTGGGGAAATGAAGAGAAATCTTATCAAGTTTCCAAGTCCAACAAAATGCATGAGCCCAATAGATGACCTAAAAGCAGCTATGAATGCCGAGTAAGGGAAATCAAGTAATTACTAGACATAAAGATTAAAAATATATAGATGAGCAATTCAACAAACTAAAAGAAGAACTTTTGTAGAAGATGAAAGAATTTATAAAATTGGAATTAGGGCAAATAAAAAACATGTTAGCAAGCCAAATAGAATTACATAATAGTATAAGAATGCATAGAGGAACTTGAGGGAAGACTATACTTTCAGGGATTATTTCTACAGTATGAGGAACTTGAGGAAAAACTACAAAACTATAATGACAAAGAAGTCAATAAGAAATCAAGAGACAAAACATTGGAGGAAAAAGTTAGATACCTAATGAAGGGGAGGTAAAAGGGAAAGGAGTAGAACAAGTCAGGGAAATAATAGCAAAGAATTTACCCACCTTCTGGAAATAAAAACCTATACAAATCCAGGAGACAAAAAGAGTACTCAATAAAATAGACCATAATAGACCAACAGCAAGATATATGGCAATCCAAACAGCCAAAAACAACAACAACAACAACAACAACAACAAAAAGAAAGATAAATTCTTTAAAGCAATATGGGAGAGAAAAACCCTCAAATACAGATGAAGGAACATAAGAACCAAACTAAACGTATTTGAAACAATTCAAGCAAGAAGACAATGGAGTGACATATTTAAACTCCTGAATGAAAGAAACTTCCAACCTAGGGTACACTACCCAGAAAAACTCTCATTCATATGGGAGGGGGAACTAAAAACATTCTGAGACAAAGAAAAACTCACACTATTTGTGATAACCAAACCATCTCTAAATGAACTTCTCAAAGACATTCTACACAATTCAAAGCCCCGATTGTAACAACAGCTACTCTAATCAATACAATAGCACAACAACCCTTTCTGGCAGTAATCTCCTTAAATGGCAATCGGCTATATTCCCCTATTCAAAGACACAGAGGATAGAGATGAATCAGAAAACTAAAACTAGACATCTGTTGCCTCCTAGAAATACATCTAAAAGAACAAAATAGACACAGGCTTAGAATTAAAGGATGGAAATCATTACACAAACCAACGGAAAACATAAAAAAGCCAGGACAACCTTTCATATCGGACCAAATTGCATTCAACCTAAAGAAAGTGCTTAGAGACCAAGAGGATCATTACTTACTGATCAGGGTGGCATTATATCAAGAAGCACTAACCCTGATCAATATTTATGCACTGATTGTAGAGCCAGCAATATATTTAAGGCATTTGCTCACAAATCTAGTAAAAACATATGGGAGGAAATTTGATTGTAGTAGATTTCCACTATCTACTCTACTATCACCCCTAGACAGATCCACCAAGCAGAAAACTAGCAAAAACATAAGAGCCCTAAATGAGAAATTAGAGGAAATGGGCCTAATGCACCTACCTATATAGGACTCTCCACCCCAAGAAAGCAGAATATGCATTCTTCTCCAGTGCATATGGAACCTTCTCTAGAAAAGACCGTGTCTTAGGATATAAATCTAACTTGCACAAAGTCAGGAGCATAAGGATTATTAGAAACACTCCATCAGATCATTATGCAACAGAGATCAAGATGCATTGTAAAAAGAAACTGGAGAAAATCCAACATCTGGAGATTAAACAACATGCTACTCAACAATAGCTGGATCAAAGAGGAATTTAAGAAGAAATAAAAAGATTCCTTGAGACGAATAATAATGAAGAGACAAATTGTCAAAATCTGTGGGACAATGCAAAAGCAGAAATTAGGGTAAAACTCATAGCAATACAGGCCTATGTCAGGAGAGAGGAAAAGGACAAAATCAACAGTTAACAAAGGACACCTTAAGGAGCTGGAAAACAACAACGAAGAAACTCAAACATAGCCAGAAGAAAAGAAATAATGAAAAACCAGGGCAGAAATAAACAACATAGAAACAAATAAAACAATACAAAAAATGAATGAGACCAAGATTTGTTTTTTTGAAAAATAAACAAGATGGACAAACCGCTGGCAAGACTCACAAAAAAAAAAAAAAAAAAAAAAAAAAAAAAAAAAAAAAAAAAAAAAAAAAAAAAAAAAAAAAAAAAAAAAAAAAAAAAAAAAAAAAGAGGAAAATACCCAAATAAATAGGATGACAATTGAAAGGGGAGAGATTACAACAGAACCCCAAGAAATCCAAGACATCATGAGGGCTTACTATGAACAACTGTACTCAGTGAGACTAGAGAAATCAAAAGAAACAAACAGATTTCTGGAAAAATATCATATCTCTATACTGAATAAGAAGGATGTAGAAAACCTAAGTAGTCCAATCACATCTGAGGAAATTGATACTGTAATTAAGAAACCTCCCAAGAAAGAAAGTCCAGGTCCAGGTGGTTTTAGGAGTGAATTCATCAAACATTTCAAGAAGAGTTACAACCACTGACCCACAGGCTCATCTAAAATATCAAAAAGACAGGAATCCTTCCTACCTTCTTTTATGAGGTGAATATCACACTCATTCCCAAAGATGGCAAAGACACTGCCAAGAAAGAAAACTACAGGCCAATCTCACTAATGAACATAGATGCAAATATCCTCAGCAAATTCTTAGCAAACCAAATAAAAAATACATCAAACAATTATGCACTATGACCAAGTTTGTTTCATCCCAGGGATATAAGGGTGGTTCAACATATGCAAATCAATCAACACCATACATCACATCAACAAGAAGAAAGACAAAAACCACATGATCATATCAATAGACACAGAGAAGGCATTTGACAAAATCCAACTCCCATTCATGCTGAAAGTGCTCATCAAAATAGGATTGGAGAGAACCTTCCTGAAGATAGTTTCAGCTATTTATGAAAAGCCCACAGCCAACATTATCCTTAATGGTGAAAAACTGAAAACATTTCCAGTAAGTTTCGGAACTAGGCAAGGCTGCCCACTTTCTCCACTCTTAGTTCAACATAGTTTTAGAAATACTAGCAGGAGCTATCAGACAAGAAATGGGAATTCAAGAAATCCAGATAGGGAAATATGAAGTCAAACTATCTCTTTTTGCAGATGATATGATATACATAGAAAACCCTAAAGCTTCCACAGTAAAACTCCTAGAAACAAAAAGCCAATACAGCAAAGTGGCTGGCTACAAAATCAATACACAAAAGACAATAGCATTCCTTTATACAAATAACGAAATAGAGGAGAAAGACATTAAGGAGTCAACCCCATTTTAAATAATGTCTAAAAATATCAAGTACCTGAGAATAATCCTGACAAGAGAATGAAAGACCATGAAAAACTTCGAAATGCTCCAGAGAGAAACTGAAGAGGACCTATGGAAATGGAAGACCGTCCCCTGCTCATGTGTAGGTAGAACATGATCAAAATGACTATCTTACTCAAATTACTATATAGAGTCAACACAACCCCTATCTAAATTCAGACACCCTTTTTTAAGGAACTAGAACAATCAATCATAAAGTTCATCTGGAACCACAAAAATATCTATATTAGCCAAATCCATATTGAAAAACAAGAAACTGGGTGGCATTTCTTTACCTAGCCTGAAGCTTCATTATAAAGCTGTAGTCATCAAAACAGCATGGTACTGGAACCAAGACAGAGTATCAGACCAGTAGATTAGAACAGAATATCCAGTGATATACCTCACAAGTATATGGTCAACTGATATTTGACAAAGGATCCTGAACCTGAAATGGAACAAAGACAGTCTCTTCAACAAATGTGTTGGAACAACTGGATAAACACCTGTATGAAACAAAAGATTGATCCATATCTCATCCCCTATACAAAAATCAACTCAAAATGAATTAAAGACGTAGAAATCAGACCGAATCTATAAAGTTAATTGAGGGAAAAACAGGTAGTACACTACAAGATTCTACCTCAAAAAAGACTTTGATGTTGGAATGCCAATGGCAAGAGTAACAACATGAAACATAAACAAATAGGACTACAAGAAACTAAAGAATTTCTGTATGGTGAAAAAATGCTGGCTAAAACTAAAAGACAGCTAAGAAAATGGGAAAAAATTTTCACACTCGGCACATCAGATAAAGGATTGATATCTAGGATATACAAAGCACTCAGAAAGGTGAGCCCCACAAAACCCAAAAAAGCCGTAGAAAAATGGGAGAAGAAATGAATAGACACTTTTTCAAGGAAGACTGACAGATGGCCAAGAAACACATGAAAACATGTTTAACATCACTCATCATTAGAGAAATCCAAATAAAGACAACAATGAGGTACTACTTAACACCAGTAAGGTAGGCACACATAAAAAATAATGGGTCCAATCTCTATTGTCAAGGATGTGGTAGGAAAGGGACTCTCATCCACTACTGGTGGGAATGCCCCCTAGTCCAACCCCTATGGAGCACAGTCCAGAGAGTGCTCAAGGAACTGAGAATTGAGCTGCCATTCGACCCAGCAATTGCTCTCCTAGGTATCTACCCCCAAGAGGGAAGGACATTCATCCTAAAATATGTGTGCACCCCACTATTTATAGCAGCGCTCAGTATAATAGCCAGGTCTTGGAACCAACCTCGATGTACAACAACAGATGAATGAATCATTAAGATGTGATATTTATTTATATACAATGGAATACTACATGGTAGTTAGAAATGATACAATTATGGATTTTGCAGCACTTGGATGGATCTTCAAAATATTATGTAAAATGAAGTAAGCCAGAAAAAGGATAAATACAGAATTATAGCTCTTCTTTGAGGTATTCAGAACATTTACCACATTTACATATATATTCCATGAACAAATACAAGAGTCGAAAGTGTAAAGTTTCCAAACACCTTAGCTGACACCATATAACATGATGTTGTGTTCAAATGAAGTGGAAGGGTGGCAACACAAAGACACGAATACCCATTAGAACCCAAGAATCCAGAATCGACAGAAACAACAGCTCAACCTCTAACCACAAAGGCCTATAATAATGTCCTAATGTATCTTTCCACAGAACCAGGTGCAGAATATGATTGGAAGCCTAGTATCCCATTGCAGTGGTTGCTAACAATATGTTTTATTGCCTTAATTTTACCAAGTATAAAACAACACTTAAGCTTCTTTGTCCACAGGAAGCCTTGGAAACAAAGGGTGGGCACTAATTTTAAACCTTGGCGGTCAATCATACTGGATACAAAATACAGTGCCCATTATGTCAATGTCTTTATAAAATACTCTAATTAACCCACTTACTTTTGTTTATGTCTTCAGTTAGGACTCACAGCATATGATCATTCATACCACTGGAACTGTAATGGTGCACCACAGACCTATGCTACAGGTCCCACTCATTGAATAC